>PYAF01001709.1:4410865-4428581 GCA_007407185.1 Glycine tomentella | reverse complement strand
GGTCTTTAATTGTCTATGCTCCTTGGTGAGAGAACCTTTTTCTTTAGGTTCTTCATAACCTTGCTCCACAATCTCCCATAGGTCTTGTCCACCTAGGAAGGTCTTCATTTGGATGCTCCATCGATCATAATTATCTTTTGTGAGGCGAGGAAACGTGATGACATTGTTGGCCATCATCTTGTCGAACCAAGCTCTTGATGCCAATTTGTTGGAAATAGGAGGCTTATATATTATGGAAGAGGTATTATGTTTATATAAGAGAGGAGAATTTATGGAAGAGTGGAGAGAACTTTTATAACTTAGAACTTGTATTGATAATTGGTTGCTTACAAATGTAGGGGGTGACCCCCTATTTATACTAGTACATGGAAGATTCTAGAAACCACTCAACTTATCTATAGTCTAGATAATTCTATACATGTATCTTGTAGCTATGGATCATTCTAGATTTAGATATTTTACTACAATATTCTAGAGACTTTGACTACTACCACTTACAAGATCTTTCTAGATCTTGGACTACAAATATGGACTACTAGTACAATAAACATTTTAAGCCCAAAATCAAGTTTATATTTCAACAAATAGTTTCTTTTCAAATTCATAACATTGTCGCCTTTGCTAACTAGTCAATTGGCCAATATAGGGACTTCCAGGGGCATATAGTGAGGATGTAGCTTTGAAAGCGTATCTAAAATGTGAGACTGTGCCATATGACAATTTTGAAGATGCATTTAAAGTTCCATTTCTTGTTTCATTATTTCTTCTGTGTGTGTCTATATTTGATGCATTGATTAGTAAGTTATATTTGATGACATATTTGTATTCTCTTTAGGTAGTTGAACTATGGTCAGTGGATAAAGTTGTTCTACCCATTGAAAATTCTGTTAGTGGAAGCATCCACCGTAATTATGACTTACTTCTTCGCCATAGGCTGCACATGATTGGGGAGGTGAAGTTGTGTTTTAACCACTGCCTTTTAGGATTGCCTAATGTGAGAAAGGAGGTGATCAAAGTGTAAATTTTAAGGGTTTCCAAGATCAACAATTATAGAAAATCATTACGATTTTAAAATATATAATTCTCCCAAATAATAGATAAATACTATGTATCTTTTTCTATGGTGAGACTTCTCTTCGGTGCACTTTGATTTCTTGAAAGAGGAGAGAAACAAGATTTCACTCCTTTGATTATTCTTTTTGTTCTCTCTATGTTTGTGATAACTATGGTTTTGAGAGAACTTTTTTGTCAGGAAATAGACTTTATTTCACATTAATGAGTATTAATCTCTTTATAGTTACTACTTCCGTCAAATAATAATTATCTTTAGAAACTACAATTTAACCCAATTACAATTTAATCTTTAATTATTAATTATTTATTTATTAGTTCCTACATAAATCACATACATCTTACATAAAGACATTAATTCTTACACAAAATAGTTGTGAGTCTTGCGCATTATTCTTTTCTATGTTTTCCATTGTGATAAATTAATTAAGATTGAATGAATATAATGCATTATGTTTCCCATTTGAACAAAGTGGATCGATATATATATGCATGATTCGGCCTTAAGATAGCAGCAATTTTATAGTAGTATTTTCTCTATCCCAAAATAAGTGTCATTTTAAATTATTTTAAATAGATAAAGATAAATTAATAAATAGATGAAAAAGAATAATATTAACATTAGATTCAAAATTTAAAATGACATTTATTAAAGGTATTGGTGAAAAGGAATAATTAATATTATAATAAAAAGTCAAATACAACATTTATTTCATCAATCATATTTACTGTTCTGCTATGTAATAATGGCTTGTCTCAACATGCCAACTTTCAAGTCATGCTTCCAGGGAATATTCCTCTCAATTTATAGCCTTTTTGGGGAAATACTATATGTTTTATTGCAGCCACAAAAAAGTAGAAAACAAAACATGTTTGTTGTTGCTGGTGAAGTCAAGTTTAAAGTCTGGCTAATTTATTGCAATTCTCGTAGGATGATGATGTGAATGTTACTCGTTTCTTGGTCCTTGCCCAAGAGCCTATAATTGCAGGAACTGACAGGCCCCATAAGGTATATATACAAATTTAGTTCTTTACATTTATCCTTTTATGAATTTGGTGATGAGTTCATGTCTTTTCGTTCAGACTAGCATTGTTTTCAGCCTAATAGAAGGTCCTGGTGTAATGTTCAAAGCCTTGGCAGCTTTTGCTTTGAGAGATATTAATTTGTCAAATGTTTGTTATATTTAATTGATATTCGACTTCTGAAATTAAAACACACATTTATTACTGTCATTTCTTGAAATATGATATATGTAAAACTAATTCTTATAACAATTTATACAATATTATTTGTTTATCTTTCTCTATCATATCTTTTGTTACATTTCAAAAAAATTTCTCTCATTTTACTTCCTTTCTTTCTCTCTTTATTGTACAAGTATCATTTCTCTTATTTCTTTTATGTAAATTCAGATAGAGAGTCGTCCACCGAAGCAACACCCCTTAAGGGTTGTTGATGATTCAAATGACGGAAGTGTCATGTAAGTAATTTTGTATTTTTGTTCCCTGTTCAAGATTTGTAATAGTAAAATTTAGGGTGTAATTTTTCTAGTTTAAATGCAAATTGACCAATGGTTCATAGTTCATAATTTATCCTGTGAATATTTATGAAGATAATGGGAGTATGGATGGAAATAAACTAAAGGGCCAGAAGCTTGTTAGAATAAAATTGGGAGGGCATATGATATAGTTCATGATATGTTGAAATCCCTTTAGAAATTTACATTACTAGATTATCAAAGGTGTCTTTGGGTAAACAGTGTAATTGAACATGGATATACAGTTTAATTGAACACTTATTCAATAGGAACTTAGTTGTGAGCCTCACTGTGAAATTTACTGAAATAAGTTGAAAAGAACTTATGTTACTAAGCTTGTCCATTAACTCTTCCAAGCACCCACTAATATAATATAGCTTATTCTAATAAAAATATTCCCAAGTCTTTGATTCAAAAACTGAAAGGAGAAAGTTCTCAGACTGGGTTTAGTTTTACTTCACGACTATGATCATCATATGATTCTTGTATTTTGTATAGAAGTGTATTGCAAAACTATGATTTTAGACATAAAACATTTCTGGTGCCAGGTACTTTGACTACCTCTTCTACATTGATATTGAAGCTTCTATGGCAGAACCTCGTGCACAACATGCTTTAGGACAGTTGCAGGTCTGCCCATTATCTATACAACTCGAGTTTAATATTTTGTTCCTTGAGTCACATCAACAATGAGTCCAATTACACAATATTGAGTTTAGAAACTAACACGGATGCAATTTTTGTAAAAAGTAATTTAATTAGATGATAAAAAGGAAAGAATAAAAGAAATACGTTATACTAACTAATTAGTAGTACTGGAGTAGTATCTTGGTAAATTCCTTGAGTCGAGATGTCCCATATTTACTAGGTCCAACTGGACTGACAACTCCAAATCATCGTTACAGACAAAGGGTAAAGTGTGTGACGCGTGACCCCATGTGAGTGACACAGTCTACATGATCATAATCATTTAACTAACTTTCCCGCCTAAACTTGTGTATGTAAGAAGATCTTAGGTATGAAATTGTCTCCCACTCTCATTATCTACTCTCTTTCACCTAAACATTGACTTGAGTGTCGGAGGGCTTGTAAATACTCCACCACCACTATATCCATAACCTCCACCGTGCTCTCCCAACTTGCTTAGTCGCTAGTCTTTAGATTTGAACTCGATATTCACTATTGAATCCAATTCCACCAAAGATTAGTGTTAGATCAATCCACAACTAACAAAACCCAACATTGTTAGTAAATAGCTTAGGGTGTATTTGCATACACATTGAAATGTCATTATGTTAGGATAAAAGGAAAAAAGAGAGTTAGTTGAGATAGTTAGACTATTAAGGGGTTATAGTTAGTTAGAGAGATTTATTTAAATATAAATAGGAGAAGAAGGATAAAAAAGAGGCAAATTGATTTTCATTTTTAGATTGAGCATTAACTCAAGAAAAAATTCTTTGTGGAGAAAAAACTTTTTGGAGGAGAATTGTCTCTCCTATTTTGTGTTCTTTTCTTACTATATGGTAAAATTATTTTTCTTCTTCATCATTCCAATTCTTGGATCCTAACACATTCAACGTAAGCTTTAAATTTTTACAAACACATACTTAGTCCCTTGAGCATGCTAATCTAAGGTTTAATTCTTGACCATTTGTATAAAATGTTAAAAAATAATTCAAATTTTAAATTTTTAGGATATTGTTTAGATTTAAAAGGATATTATCTTATCTCTAGGATGTTTAGATTAGGAAATAAGATATGTACAAAAAGAAAATGTCTAAAACGGAGTAAGTGCTCTGGTGCATCATACCACATTTAATCCTATTGATCTGGGTATTCAAGTATTAATGGTGGGATATACTTCACTAATATAAGTTGTGTAGAATAAGATGTCTGAGCTTTTATATAGACATATGTAGAATACCCACAATCACAAATTCACAATTGTTTGTAGATTAAGTGCTTTTACTATGTGCTTGACCCGATGACATATTCACAATCCTGCTAGGAAAGCCTTGTTGGAGTTTTGTTTAAACTCTATGGGTTATGAATAAGAGGCGGTTAACAATTCAAAATAATAACTACTCCTAACCGCTCTTAGGAAATGTTAGAAAAATAACTACTCCCAACCGCTCCGATAACCAACGGTTACGATGGTTCATTGCCAAGAGTCGCGATGGTTTACTGGCAACTCTTCATCAGGGTTGTTTGTTGTCTATAAATAGACACAGAGACAGTCAGAAAATAGAAAGAAGACAACTGATAGAGTTTTGATAGTTAATCTTTTTTGATAGTCTAGCTTAGAAACTAGTGCATTTCCATATCACATAACTCTATGATTCCTCAAGCATTGTCTTTTTTCGTTTGGACTGATGATTTGAAGTGTCATCAATCTTCAGACGTTGATCCGTTCTATCCTGGGAGACAATTGTTCATCAACCTTTGACATCAATTGGAGGGAACAAATTGTCTTAAGGAGACAACATTGTTGGGCTCGAATCCTTTCAACTCTTTGCATCTATGTCTGATTCATACTTATCATACATGTTCTATTTAAATTGGTTTTTGTACAGTTGTAGTAGATTAAATTGATCCTCTTGGTTACTCAGATTCTGATCCTTGTGCAATTGGATATATTTCAATTCGAAATTAACTAATAGTTCCAACAAGCCTTTTGCTTTTACTTCACTAATTTTAACTCTTTTTCCATATCAATTGCGTAGTACATTGTTAAAATTCCTTTTACTACTGTATTTTTACAAAAAAAAAAAAAAAAAAGTATTAAATTGATGTATTATTGTCTTCAAAAGGTGGCTTTCAAATCAAACGCCATATCTAATTGTTGGTAACATCTGTTCATTTATTTATTTGATTTTCGTTTCAGGAATTGGCTAGTTTTCTTCGAGTTCTTTGTTGTTATCCAATTTTGGATACAGTATTATAGAAGTTCAGTGCCTTAACTAGGAGCAACAGTCAATGTTGTTTCATTTTGCTGATAACATAAATAGCTTCTATCAGAGTTTCATCTTCAATTCAAAATTATTTTCATCTACCTAAGGAGGTGCTTTGGAGTCTCATCATATCATTGTTTTGACAGTGGAGTGAATGCTGCTACAGGCGTCGTCATTGTGTTATTTTCTTTCAACCGCAGATAAGATAGTGCTGAAAGATTCAAATTTGTGTTATTTTCTGGGACGTACTATTGGTTCCGTAACCCAACTTTCATTTAAATTTTAGACCCCTTCATATTAAAAGGATTTACAATGCGAACTGAGTCACCCAAATATATAAATAAAATGACTCTATTGAATTATAGCATACTAATATAAATGAATGACCAAGCCACCCGAATTTTTTCTTCCATTAACTGCTCTACCAAGCCACAATAATATGTCTCCGCTACATTTTCTTATTGTAAGTTGGTATAGACAGGTGGGACCGTTGGACAAAATAGATGAACTGAACGGTAAAAATAGTTCTGGTGAACTAAATTGAATTGCTTAATAGTTCGGACTCAACCAAACTATTTCAAATGATTCTGAATTATCCTGAACTGTTCCAAATTATTTGAATTATTCTCAATAAATATCTTATTTTAAAGTAAATTTTTCACATTTTTTTAATCTCATATGTTACCGTTCCGTCCAAGCAGTTTGATTTCAGAGCAATTCAGTTTTTAAAAATTAAAAACTGAACTATGGAACAATTCAATTCAGCTTTTTATTTAAAACAGTTCAATTTTTTTAGCATAGACATCAATTCAATTCAGTTTCTTTTTTAACAGCCTTAGGTGTAGTAATTTGAATTTTGTTTTTTTGTTATAAAACTATTTTCTAAAACAATTCTACCTTACTAATTATTCAATCAATTTATCATCAGAAAGCTATTATGTTCTAAAAACTGTTTCCCAAACAAGTGTTTTAAAAACTAAAATAAAAAATAACTTGGGAGATGTTTCTTAAGATGAAGAGAGAGCACAAGCTTCTTGTCCCGATTATTCATTTATTTGTTTATCGTCTTATCATAAGGCATAAACTCTAAAATGTGGATAAAATGATTTTTCATTTATTAGTTTTTCATTTTATCATAAGAAATGTTGGAATATAAGTGTGAGATGAATTTGACATCATATTTTAGTCAAAAATCTCAAGACTTTAGTTTATGAGCTTTATTCTCAATTATATGTTGTTCAATCTTTTTATTTTTACCTAATATAAGATCTCATCTCACACTTATACTCCAACAATCTTTTCCTCAAATGTGAGTCTCTTCCACATAATAGTCTCCTTCTTGAGAAGTCATTTTCATTTACGAGCGACCAATGGTGGCTCTTTAGAGCATAATCGTGATTGACCCGACTTGTTTAATCATTGTTGTCAGTATGCTCTAGTATCTTGCACCGCCACAACACCTACGGGAGATGTTGTCTGATCTCCATCCATGGATTCACCCTAGGAAGAGACTTTCAATATAATAGATTCTTATTTCCATGGATCCACTGCCAATTCCATCATACCTGTATGAACCGATCATTAAGTCAAAGCAGGTTCTGATTTCAATTGTTGTATAACTGAGGGGAGTAAATACCAGTGAGATTTAACCAATGAGTCATTAGTAAACCATATAAGTGAACTGGATATCACACTATGATTAAAAGTCTTAAGACTTAGATTTATGGGTATTATCCTCACTTATATGGTACTCAATCTTTTCATTCTTATCCGACATGAAGTATCACCTCACACTTGTACTCTAGAAAAATATACTTTTGAAAACGATGATATTTATGAATAGAAAATATGTTTTGTTACAAAGTAGATGAAGAAAGAACATGATGAATAGGGCAAGACAAAACTGATTTCATCCATCAAACAAGTTTTTCTATTTTTTTTTTTTTAGTTTTTGACAACAGAAATCGAATACAACCTTATTAATATGACGCGTATTTTTAGTATTCAATGACCAATCTTTGAAGATTGGTACATTGTCCTTCAATGTTGCCAATTGCGCGACTAGAATAGATTTTATAATTCCCAACTACCCACCCACTTTACAGTCTGGTGTCCCATGTCAATACGCTTTCAATAGCATTACAATCACATGAGCGTGGGATGTGGCTTCAATTGCTGGTGTTCCTCGCAAGACCGAAATATATAGTACTATTGAAAACTTGTACGCAATGGCAATCTTAATTTATGTTTGAATAAAAACTGTTACAAGTTCATTTCATTTTATTTTTACTCGGTGGAGGTATAGGAACTACTTTTTGGCCCGATTATTAATTCATTAAAAGGTGGAACATGGATTGGAATTGGATAGAGAACATGGACTTATTCAAATCCATTGAATAATTTTTAATATCCTTGGCTCTCGACACAATGAAGGGAAATGATTTCATTATATAACCCATGTTATTAATTAAGGACCGTGTGTTTTTATGTTTAGGTTTAGACACATTACTTACTTAATTGGTCAGAAAAAGCATCAACATAATTATGTCCACATGCTATCTACCACTGCAGCGTTAATTACTAACTCAGGCTCCAACAATAGCAACTGCCATTTATTTATGAATAATTCAAAATTTATCAACAATTAAAATCTTCTTACTTAGTAAAATTGGATAGATAAAGAATTCAATACTTTTAAAGGTTCTAGAACATGTATTTATTTTTTTACATAAATTTTTAATATAATATTTTCTTCACAAAGTATTAAGAAAATTTATAGGATGATGTAGCATTATTCTTTATTTATTTAATTTTACTAATAAACACATCTTTAAGGCTTATTATACTTATAGTGTCTCAATTATAATAATGTATAATTTTAATTTTCAATAATTTTCAACTAAATTTACTCCTAATTATCTTCTTTCTTTAATTGTTACAATTAAGTTTTTTTTACCAATTTTTCTTTACTTAAAATTCTTAACTTTTCCTTTTTATTAATCATGAATTAAAGCAGACAAAGCATTTAAAACTTTTTTCAAAATCAACTAATCGAATTATTATATTTTATCTGAATTTAACATTTTCAAATTTTGCTTCTTCATAACCTTATTTGAACCTTATAAATTTTTTTTTTCCAATTTTCACGATTTTTGAATTCCTAAATCTTTTAAATAAATTTTTATCATTTAAGTAAAAATAAATAAAGAATATAAAGATTTTATGTAGAAAGAAAAGTTGATAGAAAAATTAATATAATAATTAAAAAAATAGTTCGAATAAAAAGTTATTAACGAAATAAAATAGTACACTGACCATAATAAATTAATAATGAAATAAAAAAATACAATAAAGGCTTTTTTAATAATTTTTTAAACAAGTTTTATTTATCCTACAGCTTGGGCATCTAATGATACAATATTATGCAAGCATACAACTGGTTTTAATTAAAAAGACATACATAGAATCTTTTGTCAGTCTTACAATCCACAGTTAATAAATTCAGGCCATGTTTCCTGAATTCTTGAATCTCAGCTTTCTTTTCTCAAATTGTTTTTGCTAATTGTACCTGAAACAGTAGACAAGTGTCAAAGTTAGTTGAAATGTCACCTTTATCAGTAAAATTATATCGAATGGCTTAATTATAGGACACATGGGTGAGGTTACTATTCCTTATAACTCATATTATAAATATACATGTTTGTTTTGCACAAGTAATTGAAGATTTTGAGCTGCTTCGTATTTTTGCGGTGTTAACAATGTTTAACTCTGTCAGATGCTACTAGAAAAAAGAAAGGACCATGTCAGGATATAATCATGGTGTTAGTTGGATGAGGGTCCTAGCTAGTTCCACCCAAAGTTTTTTTTTTCTTTTCATTTTGGTTCACAAGTATTTATTTCCTTTTCTAAACCTCTCTTGAATCACGACACGTTTTCCAATTTTTAATGCTTACTTATTTCACATTCAAAAGATAAAAAAAAAAAAAAAATCCTATTTATCACTGCCGAAATACACAAACTGGCAGTGTTTAGCTTTCATTTTGCAAGGAATACACTCAACGACAGTTTCATTATGCCAGCTTTTTTAATAAAAAAAAAAACGACCATTATGCCACCTTAATTAGTACTTCCTTTGTGACCAAATTTGCCATAAGACTGATTAGTTTTTTGTTTTTATAGTCAAGACTAATTAGTACTCAAAGTGAATTTAAATTTTATTTAGGAACTTATTACTAAAATCCTAGTTTCAGAATTAATATATTATTAATTTGAGTTATATCGAGAATTTTAATTAATTATTATGTAGAATTTAGTTTAATAACTCTACCATGAGTCAAAAAAATAAAAAAAGAACTTATGATGGATTGATTTAACAAAAAAAAAAAAGATTAACCCTTTTAAATCATGGTGAACTAAAATTCAATTTTTTATTAATAAAGATGTTTACACCAATTGTCGGATTCTGTCTAAAAAACATTGATTATTTATAAGCGAAGGGATATGTGAAAAAAAAAAAACAGAGAAGAGAAAATATTACTTCTGCTACTTTTCTGCCAACCGTTTTCTGTTTTAACTAATTAACTGGCACATATGTATATTGTGTCAAAATAAAAGTTTGTCCTTAATCAGAATTAAAAAAATGGAAATGTTTTGAGAGGAATTGAGGCTGTAATTGAACACTTTACTTGGCTGGACTCACGTGGTTATGCATCATCATCATATCATCAGGAACCGTTGAGATGAGTCAAAACGATCGGACGGTAATTACGAGTAGCACAGCCTTCGCCCCACCACACGGCCTGGAGTAGTGGGCCCCACTTGTAGAATGGCTCCCGGCTGGCAAGCATGTGGCGCTTTTTGCAGAGATCCGACCGTTGTAACGCAAATTACGCCGCTGCCCCTATCAAACCAAAAGGGAAAAGGACCCATCCATCAAACACCAAATTTAATTAATTAATTAAATTAATAATCGAATAAAACAAATTGCCAATGCATCTGTCGTTGTTTCTTTATAGAATCCTACAGTACCCTAACAGAACGCAAGAAAGCTATGGTGCCAACAACGGCTATATGGACTATTTTATTACGTAAAAAAAAAAAAAACACCTATAAATCAGATTTCACGAATTTGATTTTAAAAAAGATACTATAGATTTAAATAAAAAATTATAGGGGAGCTTCATTATTACCTTTTTGAAATTATATATATCTTTCACAAAATACAATGTAATCAGAATTAAATAAGATCATTATAAGAAAAAAACATCTTTCCATAAATATTTTAGTTATGTTTATTTTCTGTTAAAATCTTGATAACCTAAATTTTTATGTATTTTGTGTATGTTTGGAAACTTGTTGAGATAAAAAAAAATCACATTTGAATGTTAATATCAAAATTATTAACTTTTTAAAATAACATTTAAAATGTGAAAAATGACATCTAAAATATGAAATCAAACATGTTGTTTATTGAGTTGCATGTTTGAAACTAAATTTAAAATGCAACTTCACACTCTCTCTTCATATTCAAAGGCTAAACAAAATGAAAGTTACTTCTTGGTGTAAATGTGATTTTTCACATTAATGACGAGTTTGAAAATACACTAAAAAAAAGTAAAAACGAAGATGTTTTGACATATTTATATTTCCGTGGCTTAAACTCAAATTTGAAACTATTGATTGAGTTAGAAACTTTATCAGTTGATTTATGTGTTCATTGTAGCTTCATTGTTAACTTAATAACAACACATATATTTACAGTATGTCCGAAATTTATATTTGAAATTAATTGTAACCATGCGATTTGCAGCCGCACTTTAAGCCCATGACATGGCTACGTTAATTGTAACCTTAAGAAAGGAAGAAATTATGTATTATTTTACTTATTTTAGGAGAGACAATAGTCAAGTAGCCAACAAACAAATGAGAAGGTGTGAACTGGCTACTGGCTGTCATCCCTTCATTCATCTTCTTCTTCCAGTGTCTGTCTACACTACGGATAGAGCTTTTTTCACACCACAGCTAAAAGTGCTGGAATAGAGTCTTCTTCTTCTTCTTCTTCTTGTTCTTCTCCAAATCCTTCTTCTTTTTTCTCTTCTCTCTACCACACACAAACCCAAACCAAGTTCTTTCTTTCTAATTCCCTTGATAATGTAAAATCACAGAAAAAGAAAAGGACACTCAAAACTTGGCACTAAACCTTTCTTTTTTTGAGGAAAACCAGAAAAGTTCCACACAATGTCTTCTTCTTCTTCTAGAGCTCTCTTCTTCTTCTTCTTCTTCTTTCTCATCAACGTCTCCTTGCTCCTCACCCTCTCTTCTGCAGCGGATCCATTCGTTTCCTACGAATTTGAGGTCTCTTACATCACTGCCTCCCCTCTTGGAGTTCCTCAGCAGGTCCCTTTCTCTCTCTCTCCATCTGGGTGTGTGTGTGTGTGTTCATGTAAAGTCTCAAGCTTTACTTGCAGATCTGCATCAACGGACACTATTAGATAGCAATGTGATACCTTTTTTCAACACTTGAAACTTGTGAAAGGTTGTCATGTGATTGTGAATGTCATTATGAGGTGTTTGTTTGTTTGACTTAGTAAGAGTTTGGTAGGTGGGTAGGAAGAAAGAGCTACACTAACACTAGTACAGGGTTTTTGGTTATGGCCCTCATGTCTTGTATGCATTGTTTTTGTTGCAGGTCATTGCCATCAACAACAAGTTCCCAGGTCCTACTATCAATGTTACCACAAACAACAACGTTGTTGTCAATGTTCGGAACAAGTTGGACGAAAGCCTCCTCATTCATTGGTAGAGTGTGCTTTGCTTGCTTCTTCAGTTTCAAAAACCTCAATTTTAATCAAAGATTTGTTTTCAGTGAGCTGAAAAGTTATGGAATTTTCATATGAAACAGGTCTGGGATTCAGCAAAGGAGGACTTCGTGGCAAGATGGTGTTCTTGGTACAAACTGTCCTATTCCTGCAAAGTGGAACTGGACTTACCAGTTTCAGGTGAAGGATCAAATTGGAAGCTTTTTCTACTTCCCTTCCCTTCATCTTCAGAGAGCTGCTGGTGGATTTGGGGGTTTCATCATAAACAACAGACCCATCATTCCGATTCCTTTTGATACCCCACATGGGGACATTGTTGTTTTCATTGGAGATTGGTACACCCGCAATCATACGGTTAGTGTGATAGTTTAATTAATGGAAACTCCTGTTTTCTGCTAAGTGTCAATTTAATTCATGCTTATTCTGTAAATAACATGGGGCAAACTGTTTGATATTGGTTCTGCTTTGGAATGTAGGATTTGAGGAAGTCTCTTGATGATGGAAAAGATCTTGGCATGCCGGATGGTGTTCTCATCAACGGGAAAGGTCCTTACCGATATAATGACACACTTGTTCGTGATGGCATTGATTATGAAACCATCGAAGTTCATCCTGGTAAGTTCTTGGAAGAAATTTAATTCCTATTGGACAAAGTGAGAAACTTAAATATGTTGTATAATTTGTCTGATGTTAGGCTTCTTTAGGCATAGGAACATGGAATCCTTGACTAATACGCTTGTCCGAATTGTGAGAAAAACAACAGACATAAAGTTATGGAAATACAAGCAAAATCTGTCTTGTATACTGCATACTGCATTATGCATGTTCTGATAAACTTTTCCACAAGTATTACTAGGAGAAGAAGGTTAAATGAATTGAGTTTTTCTCATAAGCTAAAAACAACTTATACACTTAACTTTTGTAGAAACTTTCTCATCTAACTTTTCCAAAAGATGAAATGTATAATTTGATTTTAGTTTATGGGAAAAGCTCAATTCATTTTATCTTCTTTTTTTTTCCCCTAACAAGTTTTTATGGAAAAGTTTATCCAACAGGACATTGGTATATTGATTAATGTCTGATCTGTTGTGTAGGGGTGGAAGATTTCTATTAGAAAGAAAAGCTTCTTGTGGTTCTCACAACTGTATTCATTATAATTTATTTCCTTGGATGACTTTGGGTCTGGTGTTATGTCATAATTGATAATGATTTACCTGTTAAATGATTTTAATGGTAATCACATGATGTTCAACAGGAAAAACTTACCGACTTCGTGTACATAATGTTGGAGTATCAACAAGTCTGAATTTCAGGATCCAGAGTCACAACTTACTTCTAGCAGAGACAGAAGGGTCTTACACAGTGCAACAGAACTACACTAGCTTAGATATTCATGTTGGACAATCTTATTCTTTTCTGTTAACCACAGATCAAAATGCAAGTACAGATTACTACATTGTAGCAAGTGCCAGGTTTGTGAATGAATCACGTTGGCAAAGAGTAACTGGAGTTGCTATTTTGCGCTATACAAATTCCAAGGGGAAGGCCCGTGGTCCTCTCCCACCGGGTCCTGATGATCAGTTTGACAAAACTTACTCAATGAACCAAGCAAGATCCATCAGGTCAGTGCTGCAATTTTTAGCATTTTCTGTTATCTACTCATATTTATTCACACTTCAATCTTCAATCTTGAGGAATAGTGTCAAATTAAGCAACTATACTTAGTATTGAGTTTCTGTATTGCTTTGGAGGTTCAAGTGTTTTAAGGAGTTTTTGGATATGGTGTTAATCAATGTGTCAAACTAAACCAACATTTTTGTGTCATTCAGCTAAGGACTGATGTATGTCACCGTGTCTCAACTGCATGGACGGACATCTTAAATGTGTTGCAAATATCAAACTTTAATGTATTATTGAATAATAATTCCACTAGAATGTATGTAGATTAGATTCTCAAATTTGAGAATTAAAAAAATCATTACTCACTCCATTTCTGTGGTTAACTGTGTAGATGGAATGTATCAGCAAGTGGTGCTCGTCCTAACCCACAAGG
The DNA here is from genome assembly GCA_007407185.1 of Glycine tomentella. Classification (NCBI taxonomy): domain Eukaryota; kingdom Viridiplantae; phylum Streptophyta; class Magnoliopsida; order Fabales; family Fabaceae; genus Glycine; species Glycine tomentella. Next base: position 4,414,150 of record PYAF01001709.1, on the reverse strand, counting down.
GTCTTTCAGATATGGTTCCATCAATGTGACTGATATTTATGTATTAAAAAATAAGCCACTGGAGAAAATCAATGGGAAGCGGCGAGCAACACTCAGTGGAAACTCTTTTGTCAATCCTTCTACTCCAATCAGGCTTGCTGACCAGTACAAACTAAAGGGAGTATACAAGCTTGATTTCCCTACCAAGCCTCTTACCGGATCACCTCGCACAGAAACATCAGTCATTAATGGAACTTATAGGGGATTTATGGAAGTTATACTGCAGAATAATGATACTAAGATGCATACTTATCACATGAGTGGATATGCATTTTTTGTAGTCGGGTACTGGCTAATTCCTTCTCTTTTATGTTGTGCCATTCCATGTTTCAGGAACCAATAACACAACCTGATTTTGTTGGCTGCAGGATGGATTTTGGTGATTGGTCTGAGAATAGCAGGGGTACATATAACAAGTGGGATGGAATAGCTCGCACTACAGCACAGGTATATTTTTATCTTTGATATGTTTGGCTCCTTCTGAACACTAAAATCATTGAAACTTTCATGCTTTCCAAAGCTGTCAAATGCATCACTAGAACCTCAATTCTGTTCATATCACAGGTCAATAATTTTTTGTTAACAATTTCAAGTTCTCACTCATGTTCTTGATGAATTCTTTGTTTCAAGGCATTCGAAATGTTGGAACTTTTTGCTGCAACTGTAAACTTAATAAACTCCTGTTTCTCATGTTGCTGACTGACATACTAGTTTAGTCATAACCTGGGATGAAAATGTAGAAGTGAATTGTGCCATATATGGATAGTTTGTGTTCTTCACCATCCTCATTGCTTCTATATTCATTGTTTAATGATTTGACCTTCTATGTCAATGAATCATGATTCATAGAAGTTATCATCTCAAACTCGATCTCACATCTGTTTGTTTCCATTTGCCTAATGCCTATCATTTAGGTCTATCCCGGAGCATGGACAGCAATTTTGGTTTCCCTTGACAACGTAGGAGTTTGGAATCTCAGAACAGAAAACCTTGATTCATGGTATCTTGGTCAAGAAACATATGTCAGGGTTGTCAACCCAGAGGTCAATAACAAGACTGAGCTTCCCATTCCAGACAATGCCCTTTTCTGTGGTGCCCTTAGCAAATTGCAAAAGTAAGCTACAAATCCTTCTCTCCCAACTAACCACCATTAACTTGAAAATTGTGTATGGTTCTAAATTTTGAGGTCAATTGTTTCCTTTTCTTTCAGGCCTCAAAAGGTTTCGTCAGATGCACCATCAATCGGTGGGAACAAACTGAAGCTGCTCTTCACTTGGCTCATTGTATGGGCCTGGATCCACATTTTCCAGTAAAAAAAGCACATTTTGGGTCATCTACTCATAGGTGCTTCAAGTGGACTTGTGGCTTGTTAGTGAGGTTTTGTGGTTGAGTTATTAGTTTTGTAAGTCTTGTTTATACTTATTGATTTTTTCTGTGCTTTTCACTTGTATTCTTCTTCCTATTAGCTTTATGCTTGTGGTTCCATGTTTAATTTATTGGGACTTGTGATTCTTTTAATGCCTATAATTGATGTAGTAATCACAATTTAATCATACTCTCGATACATGTAACTTTACCTGCCGACTCCTACTTTCATCTTTATATTTGTGTAGTTTGTAGCCTATCATGCAAGGTCAAGATGCACGGACCCAGATGAAGATGCTTGATGCTTCTCTAGATGTTTCACAGATATGATCTAGCTAGCATATCTTAAAAAAAAAACAAATGAAAAAAAAGGAAAATAACAAATTGATATAATGACATGACCAAACAGAACATTTTGCACATGTAAGTTTGCATGGAGAACCTTAGCAGGATTTGCCTTTTGAGCTTGGTAGATGTTACATTTAGCTTTGAAAATCTTCCTCCCACACTTTCCTCTATATTCTTCATTTTTGTTATGACTAATTTTTGTCCTTGAGGGACCGTTACCACTTGTTTTATTGCCCTCAGGTTGAAAGTGACACTCCATAAATTTTCAATCACAATTTAAGCTCTCATCAGAAATTTTCAGAGATAATGTTTAATTTAGGTTGCGGCCGAAGAAAAAAAAAAAGAAGCTTTATGTATGCTACATCTATTGAAAAAGACCATTTTCCCCTAAAGAAAAAAAGAAAAAAACAAAGGAAAAGGAAAAGGTCATGCTTAACATGCATGTACAAATTGTAAATATGTGCACGACACTTGCGGATCTTGTCGGCAGTACAGTGTCACCACCACTTCCTCTCTATTTCAGCATTCCTGCAAAAATAAAGTAGTAGTTTATAAGCTAATCAAAATAATTTGTAAGTTATGGAAATATCTTAACAAATATACAATTTCTTCCTTAATTGTATACAATAGCTTTTGAGATTTAGAAAAGTAAAAAAAAATATATAATGTATGTATGTAACACATTGTGTAAATATTAAAAAAAATGATAAAAATGAAGGTTTTTTTTTTCCTATTACTTCATGATTTATTACAATTCCTTCCTTAATAGTATTCTTTTATTAAGAATAATACTATAAATAATAACTTTTTAGTGAAATTATATTTAAAAATGATATATATATATAAGTAATTAATTAAGATATTGTAATTCATTAAACACTTTACAGTACATATTTTTAATATGATTTACATTTTTATTGTCATGTTTATTGTAATAAGAACTCTCAACTCTTTTGCTAATGTCACTCTTAATAATGATAAAATATTACATAATTATGTTGTGCATTTAACACATCATTGTTTTTTATAAAACTTCATCCAAATTAAATACTTTATTTTCTACTAAAATTTTAGAATATTAAAAATCTTTAACTTTTAACATACTGATTATTTTTTTTATATAACAAAGAGGTGCAAAGGTTTCTATTTAGCACCCAACTAATTTATTTTCCTCCAGATCTGCTCATTTTTCTCAGTTTTCTACAACTACTTAATTTTTTGGTATAGCTTCTTCCTTAATTAAAAAAAATATATTTCTTTTGTGCCAAATAAATTATTTCTTTTAAGAATAAAAGGTAATCATTCTTTTTAATAAGTCCATGAGTTTTCAATTTCTTTCTGTCAAAAAAGTTCTCAATTTATTTTGGGTGCAAAATCATTACTATTTATTTTATCCCGTTTTCTCATTTTCTGCAATATGATAAATCATAGAATATAAATATCACCAACATTATTTTAGTTATTAAATTAATTTTATGTAAATTCTATTAAAAAGAGAAGATTTAATTTATTTATATTCTTTTAAAATAATAA
>PYAF01001709.1:4381462-4405402 GCA_007407185.1 Glycine tomentella | reverse complement strand
TTTTTCTTCTCCGTTATATGAATAGAGTTTATTAAGTATGGATTGAATCAGAGTTATTGTATGTTAATGAGAATATATTAGATATACATGTGTAAAATTTATAAGGTTGACTTGCTGGCTTAAAAGAAAATTTCAATTAAAAAATACTCACAAACTAATAACTAATATTTTCTAATAAAAAGAAATAATTAGATATTCATGTATTGAATGGAAGTATTTTCACTTTTCGTTTAATGGAGATGCTATGGTTCATTTATATACATATCACTTCGTTCTCAATTATTATATTTTTATTGAGCATGGTGATTTTTTTTTTTTTTGGGTCTGCAATAAAATTTTATTAAAACATCACGGTACCAGGGGTACCAATTCTATACAAAGAAGTAGAGCCATCAATAGACTTAGTCACTTAGACTCAACTTATATGTGCTAGCTTCAAGCAACAATGTCCCAATAAAGTCCCAAAGAATATTTTGTACTATGTAAAATACAGTGTATAATGCTTTTGTACGCATGAGTAGTGTCACATGAATGAAAATTGATTTGTAGAGACACCTGGTGTGGAAAATAAATTTTTTTTTTAATTATTACTTGCCACTAATAAGCCATCGTAGTTACCATTCCAAATCGCCAATATGTATTAGGCTCTCAGCATGTAGATTGAATTAGAATATTCCAAAAAATGTATGGATTTTTTTCAAATTGCTTCTAAATGTTACTCTTGTACAAATGTACAATGTTGTTTACCAGTAAACTATTGCTAGCCAAAGAAGTTGGAGTTAACGCTGGATTGAAGGCTCAGATTGAATTGCTACATAGCTGGCTAAATGATTCATAATTATCAAGATAAGAAATTAGTTGAATGCAAGTTTTGTCAAAGTCAAAATACTTTCTTCATAAAGTTGGGTTAGGCAAAATATAAATAAGGTGAAGTGCTGAAGTGATTGCTTTATTCATCGCCGAAATCAGCAAAAGTAATGAGATGGAAATATGAAAGTAGGGGGTGTTTACTAGTTTGGGAAACTTATAAATTCGACCTAATTCACCCAAATATTTGATCTAGATTTGGTTGTTGTTCAAGTAAAATTCAGCCCGATTCATTCCAAACCAATGACCTTCGGTTCATATATAATGAGTTTTTATTTTAAACTCGTGTACCTGATGACTTGACTTGTTGACATAACATTAATTTTTTTAATTATGATTTATATAATATATATTGTTTTAAATATTTGTCATTATTTTTTTGAAAATTTAAACATTTTAACCTTTTTTTGGACTTATAAACCCATCCTAAACTAACATGTTCTAGATTGTTTAGTTATTTTTTATAGGAAAATGTGCAATCCCAACCTAAAAGGTTAAATAAATATGAAAAAGATGAATGGACATTGATACAGACCAGATATTACCAAGAGATGAAAATAAGAGGGAATGACGAGTTTATAAAAGGAGAAATAAAAAGAATGAGCAGGAGAGTTGTTAGGCAGTTAGTGGAGTGAGTGTTTTGGTTGTATTGGGTATTAGTAAGGCAAGTGAGTGTTTTGGTTGTATTGGGTATTAATAAGGCAGTAGGGGGAGTTAGTGGGGGACGAAATATTATTACTTTCTTAAGTGAGGCTCTTTGTATGAGACAGTGGTCTCAAGAGAAGAGAATTAAGAATTTTACATTCCTAATTAGAATATACATTGTAAAAACTTTTCTTTGAGGGAATAAAGAAACTCTATGTATTATTCAACATATTTCTGTGTCTAAATTAGGGAATTCAAGAATTACCTTTCTTGGACCCTATCAATTGGTCCGACCTGTTGCGGTCCTTTTCAATGGCATCTTCCGAAGTACAGGTGGAGGCGTTGGAGAAATCTATGGAGATCGTGAACAAGAAACTGGATAGCATTGGAGAAATGTGCGAGTATATGCGGGATTTGGTGTAGAAAAGAGGACTGGATTCCTCGGATGAAGCAAACTCGGGTGGGGGCAGTGGCGGCTCCAACACCGAACCTTTTGCGGGTCGCTCCTTTACCAAGCGAATCGAACTCCCAACGTTCGACGGCAACGACCCTCTAGGCTGGATAGCACGGGCAAAAACGTATTTCGAAATGCAAGAAGTAGCGGTTGACGAACGTGTTCCAATGGCGTTCATCAGTATGGAAGGACCGGCGATCGCGTGGTTCAAATTTTTGATGAAGAAAGAACCCCACAAGACATGGCCGTAACTAAAAAAAGCTTTGGTGAGACGATTTGGGTGTAGACATCTAGCTAACGCATACGAACAATTAACGAGACTCCGGCAAGATGCGCCGGTGAGCGAGTTCATACAACAATTCGAATCCTTGGTAGCCTAGGTTCCAGAGGTTGCCGACGAACTACTTCTAGGTTTCTTTATTAGTGGATTAAAAGCAGAGTTGCGAAATCAAGTGCGTATCCACGACCCGATGGACATTTTTAAGGCGATGGATCTTGCCCGTGATATTGAACAGATGTTACGCACACCTTCGCACAGAGCGGAATCGACACCAAGGATCAACCCGAGAGGTACGGGGCCGATATCGAATTTCGTGTACAAAGCACAGCAAAGTAGCAGACAGAACTTGAGAAACTCCATGACAGAGACACATTGAGGTTCGCTATGGCGGGATAAACCTATGGAAAAGACTCCGACTGGGTTGCTAAATGATCGGGGTAGCAGTGGCCAACCACAAAGAGAAAACAACAAAGTAAGAAATCTCCCTTACTCTGAGTATTTAAAGAGGAGAAATGAAGGGAGGTGCTTTCAGTGCAATCTTCCATATGGGCCAATGCACAAGTGTACTGAAAAGAATATTCGTGTTATGATTTTGAGCGAGCAAGAAGAAGATCGAGAAATGGAGGAAGTTTTGGATAGTGCACTCTTAAAAACACAAGAAAAAGAAGACATGCGAAGGGAAAGTGAGAAAGAGATAAGATGGTTAGCCCTATCTTTATTTTTTGCAGGGGGATTGACTCAACCAAAACCATGAAGTTGCAAGGTTTCTTAAATGGCAGCTCAATCATGGTGTTGATTGATAGCGGAGCAAGCCATAATTTTATTGGACGGTCAGTGATACAAAGGCTAGGAATTCAAAGTAGAGAAACACAACCTTATTGGGTTAGGTTGGGTGATGGCCAGAAAATGAAATCCCAAGGGTGTTGTGAAGACTTAACAATAATTTTGGGTTCTTATGAAATCAGAGGCGACTTTTTCGTATTTGAATTAGGCAGGGTGGATATCATTTTAGGTGTAGCTTGGTTAGAGACACTAGGTGAAGTGAAAGTCAATTGAGGGAAGCTGACCATGCAATTTTGTGTGGGGGGACAGAATGTTAACATTTGTGGTGATCCCAGCCTTTCACAAGAATTGATCTCTGTCCAAGCTATGGCAAAGACCCTTAAATCAGACACATAACAGATATTGTTGCTATTTTTTTAATATGATACGAGGAAAGGATAAACCAGTGGAGGATATGGAACAATGTCTATCTACACAGCAAGAACATCGGCTATCCATGGTATTAAGGGACTTTGAGGAGCTCTTTGAAGAACCTTGCTGTTTGCCTCCCAAAAGAGAGGTAGACCACATAATACCTCTAAAATCAAGTTCTGACCCTGTTAATGTAAGGCCATATCGATATGCTCATGCTCAAAAAATGTGATAGAAAAATTTGTGACTGAGATGATAGCATCAGGGATTATAAGGCCCAGCAACAGCCCTTACTCTAGCCTAGTCTTGTTGGTAAAAAAGAAGGATGAAAGCTGGAGATTTTGCAATGATTACAGAGCATTAACACAAGCAAACTATTCCAGATAACTTCCCTATACCTGTTATCGAAGAACTTCTAAATGAATTATTTGGAGTTGCTTATTTTTCTAAACTGGATCTTAGATCAGGTTATCACCAAATTAGGATGCATGAGGATGATATTCCTAAAACAGGTTTCAGAACTCACCAAGGACATTATGAATATATAGTAATTTCCTTTGGATTAACTAATGCTCCTGCTACTTTTCAATGTGCCATGAATGCTGTTTTAAAACCTTTTTTGAGAAAATTTGTGTTGGTTTTTTTTGATGAAATCCTCATATATAGTACAAATTGGGAATTACATTTAGATCATGTACATAAGGTCTTGACATTGCTAAAATTAAATTGTTTTTATATTCAGAAACATAAATGCAGTTCTGGAAAAATGAGAATGGAATATTTGGGCCATGTTGTTTCAAAAAGAGGTGTAGAGATGGACCCAAAGAAGGTAGTAGCTGTGATTAACTAACCAATACCCAAATCTGTCAAAACTGTGAGAGGGTTTTTGGGACTAACAGGCTATTACAGGAGATTTGTGAAAGACTATGGGAAGATTGCCAAACCTCTAACAGAATTACTTAAAAAAAGAGGTTATCAGTGGGAGGAAAACACTCAGAAGGCCTTCAAAGAATTGATCCAAGCTGTCACTTCTGCTCCTGTGTTAATCTACTTGATTTTTCAAAACAATTTTGCATAGAATGTGATGCTTCAGGAAAAAGATTGGGGGCTGTTCTTTTTCAGGATAAACGCCCCATTGCTTATTTTAGTAAGGCACTAGGAGAAACTTCTCTAGCCAAATCTGTATATGAGAAGAAACTTATGGCTTTGGTCCTAGCTATTCAACATTGAAGGCCATATTTGCTAGGTAGAAGATTTATTGTGTATTCTGATCAAAAGAGTCTACGTTTTTTGTTAGAACAAAGGATTACTACACAAAACCAACAAAATTGGTTGGCTAAATTACTGGGATATGACTTTGAAATCAGATATAAAGTGAGAGCTGCAAATAGAGTAGCTGATGCCCTTTCTAGGAAAGAGGAAGGAGTGGAGTTAACTACCATATTCAAAATATATTGGCCTGAAGCTGCAGATATTGACAAGGAAGTTTTACAATATCCTATTTTGGCAAAAATACATTCAGATTTACAAAAGGACCCTAATACTCGTACTCACTATACACTTGAGAATGGGAGACTTTACTATAAGTCCAAATTAGTAATAGTAGCTAAATCAGCATGGATTCCCAGGTTGTTGGCTGAGTTCCACTCTTCTGTTATGGGTGGTCATGCTGGAATATATAGGACTTTTCGAAGAATTGCTCAATCTGTCTTCTGGATGGGAATGAAGGCTGATATAACTCAGTTTATAGCAGAATGTCAGGTCTGTCAGAGAAATAAATACCAAACGTCATCACCTGAGGGTCTTTTACAACCCCTGCCTATTCCAAATTATATTTGGGAAGAAATCAGCATGGATTTTATTACTGGACTGTCCAAGTTTCAAAGATATGATTGCATCTTGGTAGTGGTTGATAGACTGAGTAAATATTCTCATTTCATTATGTTACAACACCCTTATACGGCCAGAAGCATAGCTGCAATATTTGTAAAAGAAATTGTGAGGTTACATGGTCTTCCAGTATCTATAGTGAGTGACAGGGACCCTCTCTTTATGAGCAATTTTTGGCAAGACATTTTTAAATTGCAGGGGACTACTTTAAAATTCAGCACAACATATCATCCAGAATTTGACGGCCAAACATAAGTTACTAACAGAACATTAGAAGTGTATTTGAGGTGTTTTTGTTCTGAGCAACCTAAAGAGTGGGGAGAATATTTAGCATGGGCTAAATATTGTTACAACATAAGTTATCATTCAGCTGCCAAATGTACCCCTTTTGAAATAGTATATGGCAGACCCCCCTCCCCCTCAATTTCCAGATTCATACCAGGAGAGACATTGGTAGAAGTTGTTGCCCAAGATTTAATTAACAGGGATGAAGCATTAAAGCAGTTAAAGTATCATTTACAGAGGGCTCAAGAAGTAATGAAGAAAAAGGCTAATGTTCACAGGAGAAATCACACAATAAAGGAAGGTGATTATGTGTATCTTAAGATTAGGCCACAAACAATCTATGACAATAAATCTGAGTCCTAAATTAGCTACTAGGTATTATGGCCCCTATCTTATTTTGAAACAAATTGGGGCTGTAGCCTTCAAATTACAATTATCTCCACAAGCTAGAATACACCCTATTTTTCATGCTTCGCAATTAAAGTTGGCCAAGGGAGATCATAGGGTGGAAGCTAGTCTACCTGAAGATTTGAGCATCGATTTCCCAATTTATTATCCAGAAAAGGTGCTCGGAGATAGATATATAAAACAAGAAAATGAAGATGTGCATCAAGTGTTAATCCAATGGGAGGGATAGAATAAGGAAGCGGCAACTTGGGAAGAATATGCAATGATTCAGAGTCAATTTCCTGATTTTAAACTTGAGGACAAGTTTAATTTTAGAGAGAGTGGTATTGATACAGACCAGATATTACCAAGAGATGAAAATAAGAGGGAATGGCAAGTTTATAAAAGGAGAAATAAAAAGAATGAGCAGGAGGGTTGTTAGCTAGGCAATTAGTGGAGTGAGTGTTTTGGTTGTATTGAGTATTAATAAGGCACTAGGGGGAGTTAGTGGGGGATGGAATATTATTACTTTCTTAAGTGAAACTCTTTGTATGACAGTGGTCTCAAGAGAGGGGAATTCGGAATTTTACATTCCTAATTAGAATATACATTGTAAAAACTTTTCTTTGAGGGAATAAAAAAACTCTATGTATTATTTAGCATATTTCTGTGTCTAAATTAGGGAATTCAAGAATTACCTTCCTTGGACCCTATTAGACCTCCTAAATGCTATAATTAGATGTCTAGTGAGAAAAAAAATATTAATTATAGAACTTATGATGTGATAAAAAATAATAATAAATATTGTTAGGGCGTTTAAAAGGAAAAGGCATCCAAGTATCATTATTCAAAATGCTTTAGAAATGCCTTTCGCCAAAAGGTAAAGGATGTACTGCATGCATACCTTGGATTTAATCAAGTTCGTTGTGGGTGTCTTCCTTTTAAGAGTGTGCTTGTTTAATTATTATTTTCTGTTTGAATGTTCTGATGAGCCTGTTACTAGAACAAGGTGAGGGATATATATCTCCTAACCGGAAAAGTGGCATGGGCAGAGATTGCATCTGCATGTGATTATTTATTTTCCATTTTTTTATGACAGGTAAAAATGATGCATTAATGATGTATCTTTTGAGTACTTCTCGTACTCGATCCTCTAAATAATCATTTCATTTTTGCTGATTAAAAATACTCCCAATAATATTACAAAAATTGTTCTTCATCATTTTTTAATGTACGCTATTTGATTTGATTGAATTTATAACTAATTAAATTCTTACCTACACCACATTTCCAATTCTTAAGTTTTAGAAGCGAACTAACTTTATTTACTTTATTTTGTTCTGAAGCATGATACAATATCTTCGGTTGGATTTAACTTGAAGCAAACGTTAAGATTGATTTTTTAAATAACTAAATATAGCCAATTGTTTTCCTAATTCCAGTAATGACAAAGCATTGATCTTTTGGCATAAACATCAAACAGAAAAAAAAATCCTAAAACAGGTTGTGTCATAGACATTAAGTATTGGTCGTTAAGAATGCTGAGATGAGGACTACTCTTTTCTAACCAAAGGATTTCCGAGAAGGAAACAACAATGACAAAACAAAAACATAACCCAAATGTACGTTAGATCTCGTGCAATTTGTGTCTAGAATTAACTTCTCTTCCACGTAGGTTCTGCATCTCCGTAATAAACTTGCTGGTTAATCTAATAATCCTTTACAAATTACGGATGCAAGTTGCACATTTTAATCATCCTGAAATATTTTATACTATGATGTAAATTAAAAGATAAATGGCATGGCTTTATATCTTTCCATCCAAATTTTAACTACATCTAGAACATCTTAGAATCTATAAATAACACAAGCTATTATATTCATACACTCAATTATCTTAATTTTATCCTATTTTTCATTCTTTCCCTCAATTTTTCATCATTTCATAATTCATTTATCATATTTATCAATTTCTCTCTTCCTTTATTTTCTCTTTATCTTTCCTTTCCTTGTACCCTTACACCCCATTATTGGAGTGTACCTTTAATTAGGATTATCCAATTAACATGTTGACGTACCGATAAAACAATATATATAAGTTTACCCGTGTGAAAATACTCAAATTAAAGGAACATACTTGTAGGCAGAAACTGAAAGTATGGCTAATTAATTGTTGATTAGATAAGCAATCAGCTGCATTAGTGCTGGGGAATTGAAGAACATGAAAGTTAATAATTAAAGTCTAATCATAAGAAGAGAACTACATGCATGCAAGCAGAACCCCAAGAGCTAGTCATCATAGTGTAGTAGTAGTAGTAGTCCTTAGTTATATCAACATAATCGCTCTTGAGCCATAAATAGATGCATATATAAGTTAATTGAGGAATCAGAGTTGCTGAGCTTCAAAGGTTGGTGAACTAGGAAAATTTTTCCTCTTTGCATAATTTCTTGAAAGAGGAAATAGACTGGTGAATTAGTAGGGTGAGACACCAACATTAGCCGAAGCATAAAACCCATCTTTCATGAGAACCTCCTCTCCTTCCTGGACAAAAGAGAAAGACACACCCACACACTCAGAAATCAAAGTCAGGGTTATGCATTATTTTGTCTGCAACATTTTGCAAGAAGAGGGTGCATGATAATTTTACCTGCTGGCACACATTTGTCTTCTTCACAGTCTGATCAGGCATGAGACCAAAGTGGATGTGTGGGAAGTGGGCCCACTGACACACAAAGCACGTCATACATCAGAAGAAGTCCAAAGTGAACTAGAAAAACCTTATCATTAATTTATTTGATTGTAGAAATAGTGGGAGGAAATACTACAATATTGTACTTCAAAATATTATTTTAAAAAACTAATATGTTATCTTCTAAAAAGAAATGCATCTTTTTTTATTATTATTGTGAAACCAATTTGTGAATAGTGGTATAGATTAAATAATTAATAAAACTTTGCATGCGAAATTTGGAGAGGAAATATATATAATAATTAACCGTTCAAAGTTCTGAAACCCTAGTACGTAAAAGAACTATAGTGCTGTATATTTGTTTATTTATTTATTTAACAGGAGGAAAGGATTGATACATTCTTTGCAGCTGCACTGAAGGCTTCCCTGTGAGTTATATCGGGATTGACAGACTTGATGCGTTGGATCTCGTCCCTGCAGAAATACACACGGACCGTTCAAATTTGCTTCAACTTTAAAGTCTTTAATTAATAATAAAAAACAATATATACACATTTAATATATAAATATGAAGTTTCTCATAAAATTTAAAAATAGTAATAATAACAAATGGTTTTAAATGCATACTCACTTGATAAAGCGATTGTACGCTGAGGGGACTCTCTGTCTCTTCTCAGGAGCTGGACAATGGCACCCCAGTCATATATCAAAATCATTTCCTTTGACTTTCAGTTGCAATATTTATTTTCTTCTTGCAATTTAAATTCCCTATTTTCGTGTCATGGGGCATTACTGGCTCTGTCTGCATCTATATCTATATATATATATATATATATATATATATATATATATATATATATATATATATATATATATATATATATATATATATATATATATATATATATATATATATATATATATATATATATATATATATATATATATGCTTCTGATTCTGATGATACTCAGTGTTAAAAGCTTTAAGCAACTATAATTCTGGGGGAGAAGAAACTGCCCTATATATGTCTTTCTCTCTCTCTACCACCTATTTTCCCCATGCCACTTATGAACACCAAAGTTAACCTACGTTTCTCTTCATCTCTGTCGGTGCTTCTAACAAAAAAATTAATCAAAATGAAATTAAATATTATTGATAAAAGTGAAAGTGAAACACTGCCTCACAGACTGTGCCCTAGAATCAGAAATTAATAGCTAGGTATTACTTGCTGTTCTTTTACATTAATTAACCTTCCCAGATATTGAGAACCTTTTCTAGGCTTAATTAGGGTGGTGATGTTCTATATAGACCTTGTCATTAATTACTTATTAGGATCATTGATAACTTTTCTAGGGCATGTAAGTTTGGAAACAAGGAAGGGTTTAGGCACTGTGGCCCTTTTCCTTCTACCGAAGGAACCGATCCTGTCAAATATTAACCATTAAAGCAACGACATGTTTTAATTTTCTTTGAAAAACTACAGTACATTTTACTACGACAAATGTTGCTTTCATCTAAAAGATAACTTCATTATTGAAGAAACAAGATCATGAGTGTACAAGAAAGAGCACCATAGTTTTAAAGGAGAGAAACCTGAGTTACTACTTTTCAGTCATATAATAATAATGATAATATATATAAAATAAAAGATTAGATTTTATATCTCACGTCTATTCATGATCGGTCGTGGAAGCTCATCAGCTGCAATCCTAGCAGGCATAGAGAACTCATTTGGTGCACTTAAATTTGTTTGGTTCATAAGAAAATTTGGAGAGGGATTTGGTATCTCCTCCTGCAGAAATGGGATATATCATCCACCAAGCAAGAAACAAAGTGTGTATATATATATATATGTATATATATATATATATAGAGAGAGAGAGAGAGAGAGAGAGAAAGAGGATCAACATATCATCACCTCTTTATCTCTTAGCTCATAAATCAGTAATTAATTGTTTTATATTTATATAAAAGGGTAACAGTACGTACATACATACACTAATTTATCAAACAGGTAAAGAGTAAACAAGAGAAAAAGCAACTATGGTGGTGTGTGTATATATACACATACCATAAGGTTATGAGATGGGGAGAAGAAAGAGTGACCCAAATGAAATTGAGTGGGAGATGGCATAAGCAACCCTCGCATGTTCACTGGGAGGAGGTTAGTGCAATGGCCGCATCGGACAGTGACGGTCTTGAACAAGCTTGTGCAAGGAACACTTACCTGAAATATTAAGTGGGACAAGATCAATGGAGAAAATGATACACAGTTTCGTGATTAATAATTAACTAAATTAAACAAGATGAAAACATTGAGAGGGAGAAAGTAAAAGAATTTAGAGAAGAGGGTGGAGTAGGTAGCATTGAAAAGCCCTAGAGAATTGAATAATGTGTTGTGTGGTTCATACAGCGAGGACGGTGTCACAAATGTTGCAGTGAACATAACAAAGCTGTTCGGAAGGAGGGAGGTGGTCCAGTGATAATGAGGTGGAAGAGGATGACATTTTGGGTAGCCCCCTTTTTTCGTTCTCTTATATTCGGTTGATGATTGGTCTCTTGATTGATTGGATTGATTGATAGATGGACAGCTTAACCACCACACCTTGGATATGCTTTTTTTGATTATGAGTTGTGAAAGAAAGGTGCAGAGAGACAGAGAGAGAGAAAGAAAGAAAGAAAGAAAGAGGCTGATCTGATATCTATTTGGTCTGGTCTGGTCCTTTCTTTGATAGTTATACTACAAGAGAGGGCAAAGGCACAGAATTGAAAATTCACCCCCTTCTCTTTCTCTGTTTATAATTGCCCTTGTTTATAGACCAACAAGACCTTCTTCACATGTATATATCATGTATGTATGCATGCATGCATATACCATGTATTCATGTGATATTCATTTCATCATGATCATCATCATTTGTGTACAGGAAAGAGGGGTTTGTTTGTACATGAAAGTTATTATATAATTAACATAGTAGAAACATATGTGGTTTGCATTTCGATGTGTATGTGTGTGTAAGAGAGAGAGAGAGAGAAGCGGCAGATGTGGGGGAGAGGAGCCAGAAAGGGACGTGTGCATGGAGTGATATAGCTTTCACACACTCACCTGTTGTTTTCAATAGTTAAAGAGGGTCTTGTCTTGTGGTGCGGTCTCAAAAATAATAATAAAAAAACACTTTGATTTTAAAATCATTTTTCCTAAATTTACGAACAAAGGAAGAAAGAATGAAACCCCACTACTCCACACCCGGCAGTGCAGTGAGTGAGTGAGCCCTAATGCTTGTTTTTTCACTTTCTCTCTTCCTCTTCCTTAGGGCTCCTACAGCCAGTGAAACTAGAGAAACTCCATCATAGCTACCATCACCATATTATAATAATAATAATTAATATTATTTGTGAAAAAGAGATAAACAAGTTTACTTTTGGTGATTTGACAACTCCCTCTCGCTGGCCTTACACAGACTGATACGCATTTAAGTCAGTAAAAAAAAAAAACATCTCAGCGAGCAGACTTTCCTCTTGCTACTTACTACCTTTGTCCTTTCCTATATTTCTATTTCTTTTGACTTATGTTAGCTAATTAAGTTAGAATCTTTTCATGTAAGTGACTTCAATTTCACATCAAAGCTCCCAACCTAGCTCTGGCTTATATAAAAAATGCTAAATTATATTAATACACTAAATAGATCCAATAATTTATACAAATAAAAGAAAGATATATAGGGAGAAAAAAAGAGTAAAATGTGAGATGATATAGATAGTGTAATGAAGTGAGATGTATACAGAAAAAAATTTATATAAATTGCATAACTTTGTTGTATGAATAATATAATATCTAGCTATTTTAAAATTTGGTGAAATTGATGGTTGTTAACTCCTATCTTGACCCATTGATCGGAGAGAGATCCGATCAGAACCGTCGCCATCGATGCTCATGTAAGCCCTGTGGGATTCCCTCATCCCAAAAAAGACAACAACCGTGTCATCATCCATTTGTAAATTGTATGGGTCAAGTGCCATCTATGTGCAACATTATTAAATGTGTTCCTAACCGGGAAGTTGTGAGCTTTATTCGCCCCTTTTACAATCAGATACCATTAAGATGGTTAATTACATTACATATATCCAAAATCGGAAGAATTGCTCTCTGTATAACAACTAGCTTTAATACCCGTGCAACACACTGAAACTGAAATGTTAAAAAAAAAAGTTCAATATTTTTTTCATAATATTGTTTTTTCTATCATTTTTTCTTTATTACAACAAGATCATGATTATCATAAAAATTATGATAAATATATTATTGTACAAAAAAATTTCTCAAACAGGAACCAATAACATTAAACATGCTGAAAGGGAAACAATTGTTATAAATAATTTCATTATTTTAACTTCAAACAATTGAATGATTGATACTGTATTTCACATTATTTATAATTGTTTTCATCCCACGTTTATGTGTTATCTTTTTCCTGTACACATATATAAAAACTATATTTAAAAAATTAAAGAGAATAGCAAAAGTTACCTCGCTTTTATTGTAAAAGAAACATTTTCTTACACAACAATGTTAGCGCGATACATGCATAGTGGTATAGCTTTTCTAAGTAACTATTCAATCATAAAATTGCCTCTCGATCTTCTTTATCTCCTCCTACTCCAAACTTTAGAACAGCCAAATGAAAATGGAAGATATGTGTCCATATTAACAGTGTTTGTGGCAAAAAATTGATAAAATCTTCCACGGTGGTATTGCAGCACGCATATATATAGCGGCAGTAGAAACTGAAATTTACTTAACTAGTCAAAGTACAATTTGTTTAATTTGGAACAAATCAATAATTCAAATGGCACTGGCCTTAATCTTTAAGAAGTGTGTTTGATTGATGCCGTGAGTTATTCATATCTAGCTTCACTTTTCTTTATTCCTTTTACTATTATTTGGAATCTGACTGTTAGTACTCACGGTGATAACTGGTGGCAATAGCTAGTCAAGTTCAAATTGTACTTGCATGTTTTGTCAACATTTGGGCTGTTCCCAACTTTCCATTGAGTTAGAATCGAAGTCATTCTTGTTGCCTCTTCATCATACGACATTACTGAAGCAGCCAGGGCATGAGGAGAGAAAAACATGGGAACATTTTTTTTTATAAAAATGCAATAACTATAGTAAAGACGAGGTTTGTTTGTCTAAATAATTGATGTACAGTAAATATTAAAGGTATCTTTGCGTAACTATTGTGTTTGTGAAAATTACCAATGAATATTGATATATTTTATATTCATAAATTTCGATTTTGTTAAACCTACATTAAAGTAATAACAAAACAAAAAAATCCTTTGCTTTCTCATGCAAAAAATGTGTATGTTACATTTAATGATGAAAAGAAATATGTCAACAACCCACGCTTCTTAACTTATTATTAGATGAAATTTATGTGTTATACATTAAATAAAAGTGATTTAATGAATTTCATTTATAACCAGTGGGACTTTGAACGTATGTGAAAAAGTATGCTATGAAGTGTGCCACAAACATTCTTTGACAGTAACCAAATTCCATAAAAATAATGCAGATTAAAATTATGTTTTCTACTAGCTGTATTTTTTGCACACATATATGCAATAAGGTTTAGGAGTATTCGAGTGTTATTTTTTATTTCAAATATTTGTATTCTCTTCCATCTCATTTCTTTTTATCCTATTTTCTTCTTATCTCTTTTTTTGTTACATTTGTATTTTTTTCTCTTTTTCTTTGTCTTTCTATCTCTCTCCTCCCCCACCTATGCACACCCCAAATTACATGACTACTACTCTTCAATATCAACTCCAAATGCACAAAATTATTTAAGAGAAATGATATACAAATACTTCATCATTTTAAACATGCCTCCAACACCTCTCATTTATTTCTATATCTCTCTTTCACTTACATCATAAATCCTATCATACCTATATTTTTTTCTTTTTTTTTCTCTCTCTCTAAATGTTCAATGATATGATAGGTGTTCACGTAACATTTTTCATTATTTAATTTAATTAATGCAAGGAGTATTCATTTGGGATCTTTTAGATGGAAACACAGAAACATGAGGGTGGAAGGGTAGGTGGCCAAAACTTGGTATAAAGTTGGAATTATTTGTATCAAGTGCACAATTAAGGAGACCAATGTAGTGACAGAAAAAGCTATAGTAAAGCTATAATATCTAGTGGTGTAGACTAACATTAGGGCCTTGTAACTAATTAAACCTGAGTAGAGAGTACAGAGTCCAGAGGTTTAGAGAGGCACTGGCCACATTTGCCAGCGGGGTTATTTCAAAATTGAGCAGAAGCTAGCGCTGTTAATTAATTAGTGCACAAGTTTTTTGAAGTTGAAGCACGAAGGTCGAGTCTCTTCACCTTTTTTCACTCCTAACTAAGAAGCCATGGAGCAACAACACTGCACTTAAGAGAAAGCTTTTTAACTTGTAAACCCACTTTTGTCAATGAAAGGTCACGAGCGAGATAAATGGCTGACTTGTACTTCATCTTTTGTTCCTTAATTCCCCGATCTAGCTACCTCTACCACTTTGCGTTGTCAAACATAGCTAAAAGTTCGAAACCGCCTTTCACGATGGCAATGAGCATGATCATATATTTTAAGATTAAATATGTTTATGAAAAATACAGAAATGTTTACTTTTAATCCTTAAAAACTGTTTTTTTCCTTGTTAAAAAAAAAGTGTATTAATATTGTCTGCTTTGTTCTTTGAAAGTAAGTGATGATGTATAGACAGATACCTCTATGACTTTGTTCTTTGCTCTAACACTTATTATTGTTATTTTATAATTTTTCTTATTACATTATATCATCTATTAAACATACATTTTAATTTTTTTATGGAAACAAAAATCACACATCACGTGTTTTTTATAAATAAATAAAAAACAAGGAACCAACAACAAGACAATCTTTTTAGGACTAAATACGATTAAAAATAATATTAAATATTTGCTGAGTATATTGAATTGTGAACTTGAGTTTGAAGGTTGAGCTTTGAACTCAACTCCAGTTTAAAAATAAAAGCTTTGAACGTTACTAGATTCAGGCCTCAAATTATATCTCATCTGATTAATTAGTTTTTTCTTTTTCTGTGTATGTAATAGTGAAAATAGGATTTTAACTTGAAACCCTACACAAATTAGTTAAACCCCCAACTGCAGTGGGGCATCTCATTAAGTAATTGATGTATGCAGTTAGTTCATGTGTTCCAACGTGTTCTGTGTGTACCGTACGCGCATGTACCGGAGAAAATCTTGTATGCTCGTGAAGAAAATTTTCTTCTATCAACATGCTTTGTTTGAACGTGCAGAAAATAAAATAAAAAGTTAAAAAAATAATTTCTATTATTTTGTTAAAAATAAACATGAGAAAAAAAAGATTAAATAATTTTCTTTTTTCTTATTTGAAATGCATTAAAATTATTGAGAATATTGACCTAGAAAATCAATGCCTTCAAATTTAAAGAAAACTTACAAGACACTTAGTTACTTCATCTTCAAGAAATAGATGGGCATCTGAAAACTTTAAAAATAAATATTTTTCTTATTTAACTAAAAATAGAAATTATATCGAAGAAAATATAGTTATGTGAAATGGCTCTATATATTTTTAGTATAATTTTTTAAGAATATATTTTTATTATAATAATAGCTAGGTTAATAAATAAGTAAATTTTGTCATTTCAATAAACATATCTTTCTCTTATTTTCTCTCTATTTAAATAGAGAAAATTGTTTTGTATGTTGCATTTGATTATTTTTTATAATTTTCTCTTTAATTAAAGATTTGAAAATACAATTTTTCCTATTTTTTGAAACTATTTTGCATGTTTACATACCTGCTTACTCCGTCTTAAACAAAAAGCTTGTCTTGAGTTTATATAGAAAAAAAGTATAAATAATGGAACACACACTTTTTTTTGTGTATTATGGAAGATACACTTTCACTTATATGACAAGAAGTAGGAGGAAAAATAGTAAGAGAAAATAAAAAAAAAAAAGGTTGTTAGATTAAAGAAAAAAGAAAAATACAAGAGAAAAGAAGTTAAGTTTCCTTTCTATTATTTGGTTGTAGAAAAAATAGGTAAAAAGAAAATAAATAAATGATATAATCTTTTTAATGTTATATCATTCTATATATCTTCTTGATACTTTATGAATAAATTATTAAATAAAAATAAATATATTTAATTACAAAGTTAATTAACAGTCAATATTTTTTATCTAGTAAGTAAGAGAACTATTAATAGGAACAACTAAAAAATCTAAAGCAATATAAGATCTTGTTACATTTATATGTATGAGAATGATTTATTTAGTAGAGAAACACATATTTGTTTCTTAGCATGTGCAAAAAGAATTTGAACCAATGACACACACACCTTGAGCATAATTAATTTATCTCTTATCCAATGAGTTGGAAAGATACTCGTGGTCAACGATAAAAAAAAAATAGCAACAACTAAAAATAGCCTACTTTCACTTTTTTATTTTATCATTTTATATAGTTCATAATAAAGATTAGCCGAAATATTCTAGAAATCACTTGAAAAAATAATAACTTTTAAAATAATTGGAAGATCTAAAAAAAATTAGGTTAAAAAATAAGAGATTGAAAAGAGATTCAACCCATTTTTTCTTAATCTTTTTTTGTTCAAATATCAAACTTTTTGTTATACTTTATTTAATAAAATGGATAATTTTTTTAAAAAATTATGAAAATAGATAAGTCTTGTTTTGAAACACCACTTTATATTAAGAAGTTGTGATATATTTTTTAATTTCAATTAAGAAAATCTTATTATTAAACATGACTTTTCGAACCATCAAGTATGTGAATTAATTAGTGTGGAGTTGTTTCAACTTAACCTCAAGTGGATAATATGTGTAGTTTATAAGAAAAAAATAACTTTCTAATTTTTTGTAGTATATTTTACTTCTTGTTTAAGTCATGTTACTAAATTATTTTTTTTTAAATATTTTCTTAAAGTCGTGAATCAATTCAAGACTTTCTTAGTTTTTATTTTCTTCTCATTTTTTAATTTAAAAATCAATTTATTTAAAGCACTTTCAACTATTTATTTAAAAAAATGAAAATCATGTTTTAAAATATGACTTATCTATTTATATAGTTTTTTCAAAATTTATACATTATTGAATAAAAATTACTCCTTGTTTGTAAAAAATTCTGTTTTCAGCTTATCAAACACAAGGTTAATAATGTGTTTGGAATGTGTGAAAAGCCCCAACTAAAAGTGTTGCTCCTCTCATGTTTGGAATCGATTAAATGAGAGATGGAAGTAGGCCAAAACATACAGATCCACGCAAATGACTTTCACCTCAAAAATTAGGTGAAAATAGCTGAAAAAACTAAGTAATAAATGGACATCCCGAACTTTCCTTCATTGTTTACTAGTCTTGTGACGCTTGTGTGTTGCATTGTGTCCTTCAATTTTTTTTTTTAAAATATATAAACATATAATCCATTATTTCCATTCAATTTATAAAAAATAAGGGGCATATAATAGAATTTTAATTGAAAAAAAACTTTTGTCAATTAATTTTTTTCCATGAGATTTTATAATTGTTTAATTTTAGTTTTTTTATTGGTCACTTAACCACTTAAATTCAAATATTAATTCTCTTTTCAACTTTTTTTTTAATCTATATTAATCAACTCCACATTCGATTCTCTTTCATTTTTTTTTTTTTAAATTCCTCACATTTCATTTATCTTTATCCAACACAATGTAAACATATTCATGAGAAGAACGTGGCCAAGGATGTATATATATCCGATAGCATGAGAAGTAATAAATATTTAACAATATTGAATATTTATGGCATGTTATGTTAAAACATTAATATATATATCCAGTGTAAACCCTTGGAAAGAAAACCAGTAATGTAAACACATGTACGAAGGAGGAAAAGGCAGTCTCTGTAAAAAGCCTGGTAGGAGCTGTTTGTTGCTGTTTGTGGGGATATGAGGATCTTTCAAAATCAAATCTCTTCTCTCATCTCATGGGGGAGGTTCGGGGTTAGAGTTGTGTAGAAACCGATAAAGTGGAAAAATCAATGTGCTGTGTGCTGCTATTATCTTATTTTATTTTCTTCCCTTTTTTTCTTACAATTAGTGGCATGTGCCCTGTGGTGTCCGTTTGCCTCCATCCTTCCCTCAGACACAAGTACATTACAGTTTAAAGATAGGACGGTGGTGACAGTACGTATTTTTATAAAAGTAATAAATGCTCATGTATTTTTAAATATATAATTAATATTTTTTAAAATATATTGATTGATTTCTCAAAAAGTAATATTAAAATATTTTTATATATAAACGATGACACTGTTAAAGCACAGTTTATAAAATTATAAAATTGAAAATTATGTTATTTTGCAATAAAATAATTGTAATGGCCACCTATTATAAAATAAAAAAAGTTAAATTGATATTAATTGTTATCCTCTTCATTTTATTTTATTTATCTATTTATAGAGATAACACATAAATTAAGAAATATAACAAATATATATATATATATATATATATGTTAAAACTATTTTTAATTCCTTAAATTATATTCGTTATTATTTGTTTCTTAAATATTCAAAACAATTATTAAAGATAAAATATTGTTGAAAATTTAATAAAACTGTCTTGAACTTTTAAGTAAATAGATAAAAAAAATTATAATTTAACTACTTACTAACATTTGGGTCATAAATTTTATCACTTATTATCACTTTGATCGGAGAAAGTATTTTTAGGTTTTAATTAATTACGTCTCACCTTATATGTAAATTAATAAAATAATCATCACCATATCTCATTATTTTAATATTTCTTATCCCTTAATTTTTTACCTTCATCTTCCACCCTTTATAATTCATATTGACTTTCATTGTTTACATTTTCTACTTTATTTGATCCTCTTACTTTGATCATCAATTATGTGTCTAACCATCACATGGATCATATGTCACCCCTTTCACTTACACCTCTTTAACATCTTTAAAATATTTCTCTCTCTGTACTCCGAACCCGATTAAAAGAATGGAAATGACATGTGCTTCATGTGCTACCAGAGGGTTACTCTCCACATATTATCCACTCAAGTCTTATAATACTAAACCCTTGACCAATGATGTGAAAACCTCAAAGAGGGACAACATGTACTACACTTATCACATTGAAATGGTATGTAAGCATATAGTTCTAACATTTCCATTTTCTCCCTTTCGTGATTCTCCGATTTTCTAAAAACTGTCTTTTCATTATTAATGTTGTTCAATAAAATAGATTAATTAAATAATCAATCTAACATTTTAACATCATATAAGTTGATACTTTGATTGGGGTCAAAGATTTGATTTGAAACCTTATAGAATCTTATTATTGATGTCCTAGATTTAGTTAGTGCTGACTAATGCTATGTAATAGGGATGTTTAAAAAAACCTGTTCAGACCAAATTGGTTTGTAATCAAACCAGTTTTCACCTGAACCAGTTTGGAAAAAAGAATTGCATTGTTGTACAGAAGAGGCTCAATTAATCGAATTATTTTTACAAAGAGGTTTGATTACAAAAACCGATTCAAACTGAACCCGTTTGTAATCTTTCTTTTAATACGTACAAAATCAACTTAAAAAACTAGTTTGAAAACCAATCTGGATCTCTTCAGTTCTCAAAATTGATTTAAAACTTATTCAAAATCAATTCAATTTATAACTGATTCTTTAAAACCAATTCAGTTTCGAATCAGTTCACCAAATCAGTTCTCATATTTGGATTTAAAAATCAAACCAGTTTAATCAATTCAATTCAATTCGATTTTGTTTTTTCAAATTAGTTGCTGCACAGTGCACACCTCTACTATGTAATCTCCCATAAATTAGTTTCATAGTTATAGTATAATTTAATGATAGACATGGTAAGAGGAATATGAAAATATGAGAGATAAAGAATAAAAGTGAGAGATATGATAATCTCTACACTAATAATTTACATGGAACATGAGACTTAATTAAAAATTTAAAAGTACTTTGAAGGAGCAAAAAGATAGTAAATGGTTATGTTCATAGACCTAAATGTCAATAAGTTGTTAAATTTAGAGACTAAAATAACAATAAATAATTAAATTCAGAAACTAAATTAAAATGTCAACTATCAAACACGTGACAACCACATATATGTCTTCCACTTGTGTACAAAATGTGCCATATAAACAAGGACAATAAAGATAATTTAAATTTTGAAATAAATAGTGACAATTTTTTAATTATCAGAAATCATATTATAAAATTTTTAAATAATATGTCATCACTTAATCAATAATAAAAATTTAAAACAAAATCTTCAATGTATCAGAGATTTAATGTAAAGATTTTTTTTTATCAGAAATAAAAATAATTTTTTAAATTTATTAAAGATAAAAATATATTTTAGTCTAAAACTTTTTAGTAACATTTAATTTCTTTAAAAAATATACGTTATAAATTTCTGTAGATCGTGCTCGAACATAACCAGATCACCCAAAGGGTACAATGACAAACTGGTTTAGTCAGTTTGCTAGCTTATATGCGTCTTTAACGCTACAGCCCAAACTCGAATCAGGCCTCCTAGAATTAATCTATTAGTTAGTCTTGCTCACAATCCAAAAAGTACCCCTGAAGTTATTCGGAGAGACTGGATTATTGGATTGAAGGTTCATCAAGGCCAACTGATGATCAAACTCTAGAATATTTCCTCGTTACTTAGACTATTTACCTAACTCATTTTAGTTAATTTTTATTTTTTTGTTAATTGAAAAGTTTATTTTATTATTTAATAAATAATTTTTTTAGCAATTTTTAATTTCTAGTAGTTTCTGTCATTTATTAAAACTTTACTTAAAGTAATATTTTTTAAAATGTTAGTTTATAGTTTATAGTTTATTTTATATTTTTCCTTTTTATTTTTAATATATTTATTAATTTTCTTTTTATTATTTTTAAATAAATCATGATTTTATTATTTTTCTGTTATTTTACACTTTTTAATTACTTTAACATCTAATTTTATTAAATATTTATTATTCAAAAAATTAATTTTTCAACTTTTAATTAATTTTTCAACTTCTAACTAATTTTATCAACATAACTAAACTACAAAGTACACGGAGTCTCCCAATTGATAGTTTGATATAATTACTTGATAGTAAAAAGAAAAAGAGGACATAAGAGATGCTCAAATTGAGATTAACAGTGCTCCATCTTTTCTCCACCTAACAAATCTAATATATAAAAGGAAAAAAACCAACACCCATCTAAGGAAAACAATGATTTTAGATTTAGAGGGATGAAAATAAAAACAAATTAACAAAAACTAAAATAAAACTCGCTTTTTCTAAAAGCTAATAATAAAAATATATTTAACCCTAAGAATATCCACTTCAGAATTTTCTAACATTACTGCAATCTAAAATCTCATTGGCGCAACTGTCGAAAGACTTATTATTTTGTGAACCATATGCAACTGTTACTACTTTGAGAATTCTCCATCTCACATGTGGTAGTATGTCTCAATTAACATTTCATTCGTTTTCTTATTTGTAACTAAGTTATAATACAGATTAAACAATATAATTACTATATTTGTTTTTTATACTATTTTTTAACCCTATATTTTGATAAGCACAAATATAATTAAGGGTATAATTAAATAAATTTTTAAAATGTAATGAAACTATATTTATGCATGATAAACTTAAGCTTCAACGAAGAAGAAGAAGAGAGGAAAAACTCAGTGTTGCACAGAATGAATGAATGAATGATCTATTGATCAATGGAAACTTATGTATTGTAGTGTTAGTTAGTTAGGATAGCTATAACAGAAATAACTAACTTTACAGCACTAACCAGCTATTGACAACTCATCTTAGACTAACTAACTATTACAACTCAGCAATAGCTAAACTTAGTTAACTAAACTGAATAGGTACCTAGTTAATCTGGCAAGATCCCCTTGCAAGCTGGAGAATGTATGCCAAACATTCCCACCTCGGAACGAAGAAGCTGAATAGGACCCGATGGAAGTGCTTTGGTGTAGATGTCAACTAGTTGATGGCAAGAAGACATAGGTAACCAACTTTAGTAGACCAGCATTGGCTTTGTCATGAACAATATATTTTGTTAGTTCATGGAAAACTGGATTAGCAGCAATGTGAAGAGCAAATTTGTTATCACAATACAATAAAGCAAGACTAATGAAAGGGCCATGAAAATCTTCGAGGAGATATGTGAGTCATTGTAGTTCACAAGTTGTGCTAGCAAGAGCACAATATTCTGCTTTACGAGATACAGTGCATTGTTTCTTTGATCTCCAAGAAATGAGATATGAACCAAGATAAATTGAGAAGCCAGTAATGGAGCGAGCGGCAAGTATCAACACATCCAGTCCAATTGGTATCACTGAAAGCCTTTAGAGCGAGCGGCAAGTATCAACACACAAATGTTTGGGTCATTCTCATGTGTTCAAAATGAGAACTCCAGATAAAGGATAGCGACTACCTGAAGGATTATTGGCATTAGTTGATGGGAAGAAAGAATGGTAATCATTGTATCGGGCAGGTCTATGTTTCTCACGTTCAGAACAAGGTACAAAATTAGTGGCAGCTGAGGAAGACTTTTGAGGAGAGCTAGGTTGAGAAGATGCCTCTAGGACAGATGCAATTGGTTCATCCTCAGAAGACAGCTCCTCAAAGATGAGAGGTGAAGGGGATGAAAAGGAGGGAGAAAGGAGAGTGTGAATGTCTCTAAGTTGAGTTTTGCCATATGGAAAATAGTCCTCATGAAAAATAATGTTCCTAGAAGTCGTAATGGCTCGAGTTGTTAACTTGAAAGTGACACAACCCTTAGTATTGTTGGAGGTAAAGAGGTTTGAGAGAGAAGGGTGCTTGAAGTATTACACCAAGAGACATCAGAATTTTGGAATGCTCAACAGTGTTACCTCCAGCTTAGGGAAAATCCTAGTAATATAGTATGCTATTGGGCTCCAGCCCATATGGACCCATATAACCATACAATAACCTATTGGGCTTGTATGTGAACATATTAATATTTAATACATATATATTAAATATCCTCAACAATCTCCTCCTATGTTCACCATACAGCACAATCCAATAAGGTAGTCAGTGTAATGTTCAAACAAACATGAATCATCC
>PYAF01001709.1:4352468-4376267 GCA_007407185.1 Glycine tomentella | reverse complement strand
TTATTTAATACATTTTTAATAATTTTTTATATTATTTTATTTGAATATATTTTTTAAATGATTTTATTTACTATTTTTAAATTTTTGGTATATGTAATTTTTAATATATTATTTTATTTAATATATTTTCTAAATTTATTTATTAAATAATTAAATTAAAAATCAATTACAATTTTAAAAAAAATTTAATTTTTTTTAAAGAAATTAAAATAAAAGTGAGACTTCAAAGTCGTAAAAGTTATTACAACTTTAAAGTCATAGGTACATATAAAAATAGATGTTAGGAGTGATAATTCAAATTTAAAAAAGAAAATGTATGTTAGGAGTAGTTTAAAATTGTACCACTTTAAAGCCGTACATTAAAAAAATACATACTGAAGTTGTAAATTTAAATTTACGACTTCCACTTAAAAAATAAATAAAATATATAAGTGGTAATCTGTGTTACAAATTCTGACTAAAGTTATAATTCCAATTACAACTTATCTTCTTTTGATAAACAATTTAAAATTCACCTCCAAACTCTAATTTAAAAAAAAAAAAAAGAAAAAAAAAAGCACCCCCTTACAGTAAATTGGCCCAAAGGTGTTATTCAAATAATTTTTTCTCTTACTAAATAATATATAGCTAGCAATAGCTACTGGTGAAATGGGACTGCTAAGCAGGTTTATTTGCCAATGGCGATGATTGAAGAGGCTTGAACGCCAAGTCCAACTTGCACGGAAAGTACCTTTGCACAAATTGAATCATTCAATGAAAGCCCACAATGGCACAAGCAATGGTCAAGAATACACCTACCCTCACATGCCGCAAGCCAAGATCTGAACAACCCTACTCAACAAATCCATCATGTTGCTTGGTCTTTACAAAACCCGGCCCTTTATTTTCTTCTCTCTTCTTATTTATTTTTTTCCTTACAAATCAAGGTAAAAGCCTAACTCATCAATAATAAACTGAGAATTACTTGTCTCCTTTTTGGCCATTTCCCCAACATTTCAAACAGGGAATGTGCCCTCTTTGTGTTACAGTTCCATGCTCATAGTTTTGGGGTTGCAATATTTTTTAGTTGCTTAGAGGTAAGGGGACCACACCCTAGGCCTGAAGTTTTTGCGACGAACTTATTGGTGCTTTCGTCACCTCAAGGCTCCAAGTCTTCAGTATCATCATTTGGCATGCATGATCCACAAATAATATCAATTGTCTTTCTGATTCGGAGTATTTGTACTGTCTATGTACTAGGAATCCTGATATAATCTACGTATAGTAATTACTTCTTTAAGGACCCTCTTCTTCGTCAATCATTACCAGAAAATGCTTTTTTCTCTTCACAGCGGCTTAGAAAAATGATGGAATTGAAGGAAAATATACGCCTCAAATCCACTAAAACCAGAACACTCTTATCAAATCAACTTTATCAAATTTGTCAAAGTTCATGAATATGGACATGACAAACCAAGTTGGAATTTAGACGAATTTATGTTATATGTATGGCAATAATTTTAATGTACTAATTTAAGAGCTTCACTCCTCTAGGATGCAGAGTGCACTCGAAGATAAAATATAAAGTAATAACTATTGATTAAAATGACTCAGCAAAAGAAAAACTATTGATTAAAATATCTAAAGTTTAATAATTTTAGAGTTTATTTAACATATATACTTACATGTAATTTGTTATAATTTAAATGTTATTTCTCGATCAAAAGTTATTATTATGTCATTTAAAATGATTTCAAACTTTAGGCGAATCAAATTCCTAGTATGTATTCTTCTCTCTCTCTAATTTATTTCATTTTGTTTTTACTAATAAAACTTTTAGTTTTTTTTCGGTAAGAACGTTTGTGACTCCAGGAACTGGGGGTGGTTTTAGAGGCATACTGAATAATTTTAATTCTTCTTACAACATATTCTTACTAATTCTCTTGTTTGCATTATATGGTTAGTAAATATAGAATGACAATATAACATTACTCATTTTATATATGACAATCATTTTATATACTAATTCAAGGATATTTGGCTCCTAAAGTTTGGAATTCACTTTTGCAAGATAAAATACAGAACAATAACCATTAATTTATTTTTAAGTAACCATTAATTAGGATATTTAATACTTAAAATCTTTACAACTTCATAATTTATTTTTGTATATTTTTAAATTATCAAAATTTTAAAAGTAATTTTCAAATCAACATATTTCCCTAACTCACTTTATCAGAGAGCATGTTGCTACCATTTATTTTTAAATCCACGCAACTATTTAATGTAAGACTTAATCTTAGCACTAGTTGAATTTCATGGTGATGCCAATTGTTAAGAACACAACTTAACTTGACATTGTCTATAACAAAAAAATCTTAAGATATTAGGTTTGACGATCTTCCTTACTCATATGTTGTTTAACTCATGTTGTTTAATTTAATGTGAGACTAAATTTTAACACTTCAACTCCAAACACATGTCTTCTTCTTTCTCTTTCATTTTTAATTTATTTCATTTTTATTAAAAAGCATTTAGATTACTTAGCAAGAAGGATTAGTGTTGTGTGACTTGGGAGCTGAGGGAGATTGGGAAATTTGGGGAACTGAACAAGGACATTGGAATGATGTTATTGTTACCTTGATATGGAGCTGAATAACATGGTCAATGGTCAATGTATAACTAAACTTTTAATAAACCCCACTTATTAAGTCACACACGGCATCAATGCGCATGGCTTGCTTATTTTGGCTGTAATTTCATTCTGAACACAAGTATATAATCTCTCTCTACTCTATTACGCCCAAGAAAACATGTGAAGCAATATTATGAAGATAAACCCTAATGAGGTAGACTACAGCTACAAGTCAATAAGTCAAACGAGGTAAGAAAGAAAGAAATAAACACTTAATAAAGTTCTGGTACTGTGCTCTCTCCTCGATCATCCATATGATATGAGAAATTGAGAATCCTTCTGGCAATAAGCATGCTATGCTACCTCTTTCACACTCCTCTCTTTCTGTGCAAGTGATGAGCCTGATGACTATGAGTTGAAACATGCATCATGATTAGGTTTATGGGAGCACGCCTAATCATTGTGTCGTGGCATATATTACTTGAAAGGAATTTAACTTGCTTCTTTAATAGACCCCGACAAAAGAATTTACATCTGTCGTCGATTTTCAATGACAGCCACACAAGTAACTATTCCTTGTCCTTGAATAGCATTCACATATATGATTGGTCGTTTGAGATTTGCTTTGTTATTGGTATATAAAACCAACAACTTTTGAAAACTCACGTCAGTCTTGGTGGAACCTTTTGAATGAATCCCTCTACTTGGGACCCGGTTATGTTGAAACATTTTGAGAATGCATGTGATAGACGGAGGAATGTTTTGGCTGGGGTAGCTGAGGAGCCATCTTCATATATACACAGGTATGCCTGAGAATGGAGCAAAATATGTCTCTTAGTTAAGTTAATAGTAGTTTGATATAAACGGCATTTTTGGATTCAAGAGTTTCTGTAATTGGTATCTTTCCGAGACTTTGATATGATCGTATCTTCGTTTTAGTTAATTTGCAATCAATTATAAAGTTAAACTCGTGAATTTTTATCCATGCCGTATAACTTTCAGCAGTGTTCTTAATTAACGCTCTCATGCATTAGCTATAGTTTTGATTTGTATAATACTGATAAACATTTCATCGACACTTTCTTTTTCCTTCTATTTTTTATCACATGTTATTACTTGTCATATTTTTTTTTTTCTTTTTGATCTCTTTCTATATGTGCGTATCTATAGCACGGAAGTGAGCATGAAATTAAAATTTTACTTTTAGCCGGCTATTACTGCTGTATTGTTTTCGACTACAACATCCCAAAGTTAGTATAACTTGCTTATAAAATTAGTGAATGGGGTAAGTTGAATTTCTATAAGTCAACTTTTTTTAATTTTTCTATTTTATTGCAATTAAAAATTGCCACAAATTTTTTTCATGCTGTCAAATCACTCTAAAAAATAAAAAGTTGACTTTAAATCCGACTAAGACTGGTAAATTTTTTTTAAAAAAATACTACTTTCATAATTTTAAAAGTAAACTTCCCCATTTTGAGCAGCTCCAACCCTTCTTGATTTACATGCATCAATATGCAGACACAGTACTGCATGTACTCAATTACTCATCTTATATACTTTATTTTGTTCTTATCACTCTTGAATTATAAGAAATGTGTCGTAAAAATATTAGGTTAGGGTAGAATTATCCTTCAACTTAAATGTCGCTTTAGTTTGTGGTACACGTAGAAGACTTTCACACGGATTCTCTATTCCTTTAAACTAATAACTCCAATATGAAGAAATCATCTTGGAAAGTATTTAATCGAAATTGTACGTCATGGAATGTTTTATCTTTCCACACAATTTGTTTTTAGCGTTAAGGTACCGATTTATCGTGTCCTCAAAAAATTAATAAATAAATTTGACTTCTGATAGAATGACTCCATTTACAAGTGATCTTACATTTATTAGCGAGGTATAATAAAAAATTTAGGATTCATTAATATATGTAACGGAACTGCTGCTGGAACTTTTTTCCTTTTGTAATTCTCGGTTCTGGGGGCATTTGGAACTCCTTGTGACAAGTGCTCCGCTTCTTAGTATTAATATAATCAATTTTCTTTGTAAAAAAAGAGGTAAACTTAGGCACGATCGACTCAAAAATATTATTTTAACTTAGGTAAACTTAGGCCGGAGTCCTACGATCAACTCAAATACTCTGTGGTAAGTTTACCAACTTCAAAAATATTTATTTAAAAGATTTGCTAACGTAACTTTTTTTAAAAGAAAAAAACAAGAATAAGTTATAATTATAATTTTAATTATTTAAAATATATCTAAGATGAAACTTGTTGATACACTTTAAACAAAATAAATGAATATACTTAATAATGTGTATATATATATATATATATATATTTCTATAAAAAAAAATAAGTAAGTATACAGAGTGCACGAAAGAATGAGTTAATTTTTTTAACGAAACAAAAAGTAAATAATGGGTGTTTAACAGAAAACAGATAAAGTAAATATAAAAATGAGTTTAAAATTTCTTTACCTAATATTATTATTCTAATTTTCTTTGACATAATAAAAAATAAAAAATAGAGATTCTAAAATTATTCTTTTTGGTTATAATGCTAAAATCTCAAATCGTAACCAATAAAAGATACATGTTGAGACATTTCCATGTTATATGACACAGAGAAAAAAAAATACAAAATATAATAAGCGATATGATTTAATAAAAAGTAAAAGATAAAGAAAAATAAAGAGTGTAAAATAGATATTTGTAATTTTTGGGTGTCATACATAATTACTCTTTGGTATTTCCTACTATTGTAAAAGCATAAACTCAATCTAAATTTTGATTCTGAGAGTCTGTCCACTCGAACGAACAAAACTAATGAACGAAGACACGCGCATATATAGTTAATGATTTTCTGTCAATTCCAGTGGTTAATCTCTTTAACTTGGTGTTTAAAATTTTACATCTTATATGCTATACAGAAATTGTACGCTGCAGCAAAAGCCATATTACAGTCAGTCAATTTTAAACTGGCACAGTGGAGTAACGTATATATCAGAAGCACGTATAGTTTAGATTCTCAAATATCTCATCTCTCCATTCTTAAACTTCTGGTAGATCCAAGTAATTGGCTATTTTAAATACAAACTGAACAAATGTAACTTTTGTAATAAATGTAGCATTAAGCTGTAGTGAACAAATCACTTGTAACATTAATTCATAGAAATCTTTCCATCATATGGATCACTTCCTGCTATAGAGTTAACCTTGAAGCACTAATTTGTTTTCTATATATAGGCGTATTTTTTGCAACTGAAGAATTGCAATTAATGGATACATTTTCAGTGCATATACTCCAGCCTCAAGAGGTTCAACAACTAATGATATATAAAACATTTTAGGCTTCTTATGTACAACAACACGTAGCAACAACACTATGGTCTTTTTTTTTTTTTTTTTTTTTTTTCCAACATTCACTTGTACGTACTTCCTATAATTAGTATTATGCATCATATCTTATTCATAGTTACTATATATATATATATATATATATATATATATATATATATAAATTCACTTCCACAGGTCAATCTGGCAACTGGAGGTAGACGTTGAAGCATACTCTTGAGAAACTTGCTCCTTTTTGGATCCATTTGCAGCCACAGAAATTTGTTCGGCCACATGGAAGATAGGTGCATTGGAATAACTGGTTTCCTTGGAAACATCTTGGTTGTTGTGACTGAGCTGAGAAGCAACAAACTTGTCAAGTACACGCCAATCTGTGACCTGGTCAACTGCCTGATCATTGCTACCATAGAGGGAATGGTGACTTCGTTGATTATTGCAATATTGTAGCTGTTCTTCCTGAGTGAGTGATGAGAATTGCAAGGTGCTTCCATTGTTGTTGTTGCTTTCATAGCCATAAGGGACAACTGAGCATGATGATTGAGTAACTTTGGGGCTTTCGAGTTGCGGAAGTTGGAGGAATGCATCGTGGGGAATGTTGTTGTATTGCAATTCCATGAGCTCAGGCTTGCAGGGATGGTGGTGGTGCTGGTGATGGTGGTATGATGCATAAGGCTGAGAAATATTGCGCCTTGGGGATTCAAGATCTTGCATGAAGGAAACTTGCTCATCGTACCAACAGGGTGATTGATCATACTCTCCCACTTTCTGCATTGTTGTCATTCTCTTCTTGAACACTCTACACACAACCCAGCCTTCTTCCTGGAACAGTAATTAAAAAGTTAATGATGAAACCCTGGCCTGATTTTCTGAAATAAAACTACAAAGTATGTAGAAATTAAGAATGTTGACAAAAATATCTACAAAAGGTATACTTAGGTAATCGTTACAAGGTTATAAGATGAGCAACATGTTGGTTTAACTAAATTGGAGGGATTTTTTTGGAGGTAATATACTATTATTTTTATAACAACTTAATATATATGAATAACTTACTCTGAATTAAGTTGTTGAAATGAATGAAAATTTAAGCAGAATATATTATTTTGTCTAGAACAACTCCTACAGAAGTAGAAACACTACATTAATGTTGTAAATCAAGAGATTAATTGGAGTCCTTATGTGTGAAATTGTTGTCTGTCTTCAACATTATTCTTTTGAATATGTTTAGCTCATTGCTATTGACTAAGAAATATTTTCGTACCAATTAGACGTTGAAGCATACATGGGTGGTAAGAGAAAACATCTTAATTTTAATAGTAGTCTGACAACTGGAATTCATACTTGGTAGCATTTTTGTGAATCGTACATAAGCTAGAAAACAAATCAATGATCCGTTCTATTTGGATTTATGCTTTTAGTGAGTACTATTCTATTTGGAATTATGCTAATACTAGATAAACATTAGGGGGAACAAGTAGCCTGGAACAGTTGCATGATTCATCTAAATTTGAGATTTTAGTCCTAGTTTTCATCTAAGGCAGGAGCTACACTCTTTATTCTCATATTAGTGTGCCTTAATTCGGTGGAAAGTATATGGCGTAATGTATTCATGGGGTGATATTATTCGGCTACGTTTGTATGCTAGGTTCGAATACTCTTAGCACTCTATATTAATATATTTTATTTACTTATAACAAAAAGAAAGTCTACATAATCTGCTAGTTGAAGTCAATTTAACGCAATTTCCCCCAATATTTTCACAAAAATCCAATATGCAGCAGTGACTAGTTAATTTTTATAAATTCGTGTGATTAAAAGTGCTTTTAGGTTGGTGCAATCCTAGAGTAAAAGGTTTAGAATTGTATAGAAGAGGGAAGACATAAGAAATTAAATCATACAATTTTAAGGGATAAAAATAATTTGTCTTTATACAAATATTTTACAATTTCTTTAGTTGATTTTAATCTTTATAAATTTTAAAACATTTAAAAATAATCCCTGACTTTTCTTGCTAATGATATGAGATGCATTTAGGCGTATTATATCACTCACTAAATAATGATAAAAATTATTTTTAAATTTTATATTTATGATAATTTAAATCATTCAAAAGATGGTGGACCAAAACTAAATTTTCTTATATCCGTAGGATTATAAATATATTTAAGCTAATATTATGTATAGTTGTACTTGTTTGATCTCAAGCATGCAGAAAAATTTTGTGTGACTTATTAGACAATTTGAGGAATACTTGAAAATATTATGAAACAATATCTATTTCGACTAGTAATAGATGAAACCATATGGGACTTGACAGCATGCAGTGAAAGCATTAGAAAATGAAAAAACAAAATTTAAATAAGATTTTGATTTATGTAATATTTATATATTTAATTTTGATTCTAAATAATTTATTATTGAAATATAAGATTTTATATTTTTATTTATTTACTTATGCTTTAGTCCCTTAAAAGCTGGTTTCTTAATAAATAAAAATTATAACGACCAATATCCTAATTGAGTAAAAATTATAAATATAATTTATCAATAGAAACCAAACTTGAAAAATGAAAAAAAAAAAAAAAAAAGGAATTTACATATCCAAATAAAGAAAACTATATGGGTTATAGAAACCAAACTGATACATACTTTTGAGATTGAAGTGTTATTTAAACCACAATAAGGGTAATAGGTGTTATACTAGTAATTACCTGAGAAGTTCCATTTTCATTAGTTTCTAGTCTGTACTCATGCATGATCCAATCAGACTTCTGTCCATTTGGGGCTCGTCCTTTGTAAAACACGAGAGTCTTTCTCATGCCAATGAGGCAATGCTTAGAGTATATTGCCTTGTCTCTTCCCGTGGCTTTCCAGAATCCTGCTTTTGTAGCTCTATTGGTGCGAGTTCCAGTTGGATATTTCTTATCTTTATGACTGAAGAAGTACCAGTCACTTTGTTCATCGGTTCCTATTTTGCATAATTCTGTTTACATGAGTAACAAATTATGTCAGTGTATAAATTATATACTATGATTCATGTTATTAATTTTATTTAATGCTTCAATTAAGAAAAATGTTTGATAGACATATATCTAATTGCTATTCAACACATAGTGAGAAAATAAATAAAAAAGAGAAAAAATTACAAGTATAATAAGGTTTATGATTAGATACGAAGAGAGATAGAGAGAAATGAAATATATTAATGAGGTGTTTAAAATAAAAAATATTTGTGTATTATTACTATTTAATTAATTAAAGCATGATGAATTACCTTGGAGATCCCATGGTTCAATTTTATAGAGATCGACATCTTTGATCACATCTAGATCAATCCTTTTAGACGCTACCTTTTTCCTAAGGTAGTAACCAACGAGCTCTTCATCGGTTGGATGAAACCGAAAGCCTGGTGGTACATGTGAAAATGTATCCATTTCTGCTCTCAAAGAATTAAAACCTGTGTATCTGAAAAGGAAAAAAAAAAAAAAGGAACAAAAATTAACACCTTTCTTGTAAACATGAAGTTTAACATATTTTTCTCGTATATAATGAATAATATTGCTGCCACTTCTATTTGAACGTGCCCAGTTGATCAGTCCAGAAATGAAAATTAATATGTCAAAAGTTATGCATGCATGTGCTTCAAAATTTAGAATAATCTTCTAAGCAACAATGCTATGTCAGGTAGCCATATATGATAACATCAATCGTTTGATGGAGAGTACAAGACCAAGAATTAGAACAACATAAAATGATCTAAATTCGTTACTTATATCCTCCCGACAAAACATCAGACATGCTATGTTATCAGAAAAACGGATTACATTGTGTACCGATAGAGCTGAATGAAGGTTCAAGATAGTTTCGTAAGTCTAAATAAAAAAAGAAAAGAGTTAAAGAAGAAAAACTAAAAGTCGAAAAGCAAAGCAAATGAAGAGTAATTCATGTCTTAGACACTACGTAAAACCGTTGCTTTGTTTCAATGTCTATCTAATGAACGTTTTATATAAAGCAATAAGATTGATAAGGAAACCATTATGATGTACCCATAATAAAAAAAGACTAGTCAGACTCGGGCATAATTCAGCTAACGGCAACATGTCGAAGATTGAGCTGCCGATAAGTCAGTATATTAACACGGAAGAAAGAAAACCTAGGTAATTATAAAACACGTGCCTTGTAACTTTGAAAAAAAGAGGAAAAGAAAACGAGTAATACTAAGTCAAAAAAGAATTAATTGGAAACTTGTACCGGAATACATACATGTTAATAAATACATACATGTATTTAACTATTTAATTGACAACAATATAGTCTTATACGTACTATCAAAAAAGCGATAGATTAAAATGTGTATATTGAAACAACAAAATTATCGATGAAAAAGGCCACATCTCGTCCCCCAATTATTTGTGCATATGTTCAAGTTGGAACGTAATTTTACAGTTAATCAATCGTAATTATCCAGCATTAGGGACTGAATCAGCTGTGGATTATCATTCTTCATTTATACTTGGACAAAGAGAAAGCACTGCTAAACATTCCCAGTCTTCGTCCAACAAATCTGCCCCAAAATTAAACAACTTCATTGTATAGTATTGTGCCATCAAAATTTTCAAAATATAAATGAAATTTCTCGTCTTTCCCCACAGTTCACATTTTCAACATCGAACGAAATGCCTCCAGCTAGGTTTGATTAATTAGATCCAAGGAATGATCACAGAAAGCAGAAGAAATAAAAGAAGAATGAAATGAAAAAGAAACAATACTAAGCACTGATTAAGATATTTTTTAGCACCCACACCCACACATATCAAATTCAAGTTATATAATTGAATAAAAGAAATGATATATATATATATATATAAAGAAAAAAAAAACTATCGATGGTCTGAGTAATAGCTTCATGAAAAAGCCATAGGAGATATTCCAGAAGAACTTTACCTTGTGAAACCGTTGACTCATTTTCCGTAAAGAAGAAAATCTAAATTAGGTTGTGACACACGGCAGAGAGGGCACACTTTTTACAATGCAATTATGGGATGGTATGAAGTAGTGAATGATGTTGTATGCTATAGCACCAAATATTCAGCTTTTCCAGCCTACAAAGAGGCTGATAGAGCACTCAAAGGAAGTCACATTTACATTATGGCCTAATAGCACGACTTAGAAGAAGCTCCTTGTTCAAGCAATTTGAGAAAGAAAAAAAAAAACACAAAAATATCATCAATTACTAGCAACAGTGGTCTGTCCGGTTTGCACTTGGATATATATTCAAAGAGAATTGTATAGTTAGGTGTAAATTAAAACCAAAAGGAAGACCGGCGTGAGGGGTTAAAGCATGATTTGGAGGTTGGTGTCGATGAGTACAAACACCAACCGAACACAGATCACAGTCTTGTCAAAGATTTTATTATTATTTTTACCATTTGACTTGGGCTTCTCCTCTATTTGTCTTTTTTGTCGTACTTGTTTGTTAGAAGTTAAAACATAGTATACATCAAAAGATCCACCATTTTCAACACTGCTAATTATTTACAAACATTCACATGATAAAAAATATAGTAAAGAACATGAAAAGCCGAACCCCATATGATGTAACAGATCCATGTGGAGAAATACATAAAACACAAAATATATATAATTAAAGAGAATGTTAAAAAACTAAGGGCAAGAACAACCTCGTTATTTTGCTCTCCCCGCGAGGATCGATGTAACTATGTATAGACTCTGAGTAGAATTCCGGTGTGGATCTGATGAAACCAAAAACTTGGTTCGCAGCACTAAATCTTGAGCTATATAGGGTAGATGGGAAAGTTGTTTAAGCTCTCTATCATCAACAACCTTTTTGTAGTAACTTGGTCAAACAAAATCCAAGTTCCAACAGAACTAGACAAAAAAAAAAAAAAAACAGCACTGAAACAAAGGCAGGGAGACACAAGAGGACAAAAACAGACGACAAGAAAAGCAAAGTTGAAAAAGTTAGTAGTAAATGTTTTCCTCGGGAACTGAACTCAATCTCCTCCTTCTTTGTCCTCAAACTGCTTTGCTTTCACCAACTGCGTCTTATGTAGTAGTAATTGCTAGCTATCCACAAGAAGAGAGAGTTCCAAATCAAAAAAGAAAAAACCCACAAGACAGAAGAGAGAGATCAGATCCTGAGGACTATTAAGAAAGAGAAGAGAGAAAAGAGAAGGAAAAGGAGTGGTTTCAGGAGTAGAAGAGGATGAAACGAAGCAAATATGAGAACCCTAATAAAGCATTCATGAACCCCTCTCTGCAGAGTTTCTCTCTCTCTTTATTTGGGTTTGGAGCTAGATTCTGTAAGCTGAGTGATACAAGGGTGGCGCTAAAACGGCTTGAGAATGAGAGAGAGAAAGAGAAAGAGATGTCAACATCTAAGTCCGCCCACCAGCAACTGATGGAGACATAAAAAGAATGATGTGGTGTCAGCGTTTGAGGTTAACGGGGCCGGAGGAGAAGAGAGAGCGCAACAACAAAGATGAAACCGTGAGGACGAATGGAATGGGTTATTTAAAATACTACATGGATATTGAAATATATCAATGAATAAAAATTATGATAGTGATAGGCAATCGATTAAGGTTTCTATTTTGCTTTGGTTAAGTGGTGACCCTTAATGGTTGTAACTTATAACATCCTCCCCCCGTTAAAATTAAAGTTACACAATCCCCTTGTCCCCATTATTTTTAATTCATTTTTTAAGAAAAATAGTAATAATAAAACGAGAAGACATCTCTAATATTACCGGATAGAGCGTCAATAAGGGGTTGTCAACCTAGGACAATATACCATGTAATAGATTATATATTGCATAGGTTTGAATCGCAAATAGTTCAATTGAATTCTAATTACTCAACTGTTTCCTAGACACTAGCAAGCTATGTTTGGTAGAAATTAAAGAAATTGAGAGGAGAGAAAGAGATAAAAAAATACTTTAGTTTGTTTGAAAGAAAAGATTCAGGTGAAAACATTTTTTTAAATTATGGGATTTACCTGTATTATTTTTCACTTATTTTCATTCATCTTTTTATCTTTCACCTTATATCTTTTCTATTTCTCCTCAACCAAGCAGCTCTCATTCATTTGAATCATTTCTACATAATTTCTCACTTAGTTTTACTCATTCATCTTACTTTTATTCATTCTATTTCTCTCCTCTTTACCAAACCGGATGTAAGAAATATCTAAGAAGGGTCGTCCAAAAAAATGCATTAGGAAAATTCCAAACCACACTCATGAAAAAAAGTGGAAACTCTTACTGGATCTTTAACCATTTCTAGCAACCCCCGTTGGCTTTTAATCTTTGCTTTCAAGGATGTTCCAAATCCGTGTGCTAGTTGAGGCCACGCCGTGTGCTGTACATAGATTTAAAAGGTTTTAGTGTATATAGTAATAATAATAACAATACAGAACTTAAAAAAAAAAAAAAAACAATACAGGAAATAATATATGGTTTCTTGATCCATTAACGATTATATTATACAAATAGTAAATTCTTTTAGGAGAAAGCATAATGAAAAAATGTTGAAGTCTCCTAAAAGAATTTACTATTTGTATAATATAATCGTTTATTTATTAGCAAAAACAAATTGATCAAGAATAGTAAAAGAGAAGATTGATCAGTTGAATTCAAAAGGTGAGCAAAACTTCCAGTGCATTCATTGAGTCTAATCAAAGTTAATTTATCCGAGATACATTAATTTTTTTTATCAACAAATATTAAAAGAGGGATCGAATCCATAATCTTTTTTTCCTTTCTTTCTCCCTTAACCATCAAACTTATTTTATATCTCCTCGAAATACATTGTTAAAAGAAATTAAGTCGCTCTTCTTTCACCAATGAGTGTTTCAACTTAAATTATAACTAGTTTTTTTATATATAAGAAGAAGAAAAAAAATAGGAGATTTATAACACTTACCTACCTTGTTAAATCAACTGAGCTAAAACTCCTTGATTAATTATAGCTAGTTAATGAAAACACATTCTAGGATTAGCAAGTTATTAATGAAATACTGGATCGGCTTTTTTGTACTTCATATAATTAATTGTTTTGCCTTTTCAAAGGTAAAAAATTCTAGTATTAGCAAA
Organism: Glycine tomentella; assembly: GCA_007407185.1. Classification (NCBI taxonomy): domain Eukaryota; kingdom Viridiplantae; phylum Streptophyta; class Magnoliopsida; order Fabales; family Fabaceae; genus Glycine; species Glycine tomentella. Next base: position 4,362,179 of record PYAF01001709.1, on the reverse strand, counting down.
TACAATACGGTTGTTTTGATGTGGTCTGACCATTTTCAACATTTGGTATCCTAAAATTGCCGTTGCTTATATAAACAGATGTTTATATGTTTCCAAATACATGCATTCATTGATTTTCTCAATATTTCCCTTTATAAAAAATATCTAGCTAGGGTTTTAACAAATCTAAGTGTTGCGTAAAGTTAGTTGGTCCATATCTTGCGAGCCCCTGCTCCTGCTGTGTGAAAATGAGGTGTTGAACGAAGAAGTGTTGCTGTTGCTCTTCAAAAAGTGCAAATAAATTAGTAACACACAAGTGCTACATCATTTTAAGGTTTTGGAAAATAATAATAATTATTATTTTTCAGTTGCAGCCACAGCACGCGAGCCCTGGTTGGTTGGTCCGCAATATTTTTGTATTTTTTAAATCTGACACAGTGTATATATTTCTTTATCCTTTTCTACATTATATTATTAAATAAATAAAATCTGTTGCTAAAGCTTCCTCGAGCTGGGCCCACCAACCGACCGTACTCAATACGATAGGGACACCTCTCCAAATACACCTTCTGGTATAAAGATAACATTAAAAATTCACATTCTTATTTATCAATTCAATGGAGCCTCTCAAGTATCAGCTCAGGTTACCAAGCCGAACTCGGCTTCAGCAATGTATTAAGTTCATTGGGGTAAAGAACATTGCTAGTGGCTCCCAATCCGTTATATGGTTTGGCGCGTTTGGGACACTTTTTAATTATTTTAAATAATATATTAAATAAAATATATAAAAATTAATTATATTTTAAATTAGTGAATTAAATGCATACTTGATAAATGGTGTATCATACAATTTAGATTTTATCTTAACTCAAACTGTAAAATTGACTTGTAAAATTAGTTAGAGTTATTTTCTAGTTATATTGTTACATATGGAGGTGGAATTAGGGGGTTAAGGTGGGTCATCGTCCATCCTAAAATTTAAAAGTTTGAAAATAAATATATATATATATATTAAAAAATAAAAAAAAACAAAAATGAAAGGAAAAAATATTATAAAAAGATGAAAGGGAAAAGAAAAAATATAAAGAAAACATAGTTAAAAAAAGAAAAATATTAAAATAATAAAAAGGAAAAAAACATAAAAGAGGAAAAAATATATAAAAAAATAGAGGAAAGAAAATGTAATAGAAAGAAAAAGGGAAAGAGAGATAACAGAAAAAAAAAAAGATGATAAAACAGGAAAGAATAAAGAGGAATAGGGAGAAAGAACATTATAAAAGAGAGAGGTCTGAACACAAAAATACACACAAAGGAGAAAAAGAAGACACAAATCTCAATAGAACATAAGGAGTAAGAAAAGTTGTGTCATTTGGTAATGCAACTAGTGAAAGAGAATGATTTCAAGTATCTCCTCATTCCTTTCTTTTTCCCTCTTTTCCTCTTTCTTCTCTCATTTCTTGTTGGTGTTGTTCCTCTTCTAAAATAAATAAAATGCTATTTACACAAGGACTAACAAGAACTGGAAAGTCCATCATTTACCCTCTTATTGATAGAGTGATTAGACTTGTACTCAGTCTTCCAGATTCTATAACAATTACTGAATGATTTTTCTCAGCTATGAAAATAATCAAGATCAGATTTCGAAATAGAATGGAAAACCAATTTCTTGGTGATTCTTTGATTACATACATTGAAAAAGAAATTGTTGAGTTTTAGCACAAATTCAATTATAAATAATTTTAACAATATGAAAACACCTAAAGTAAGAGTCAAGTGAAGTGATCTTAATTTCGGTAATAGATTTTTTTTAATTTATTGTATATTAGGTTTGTATTGTCTTCGGAGTACTTTTATTTATGATATAATTTTTTTTTATATTCGTCCTCTCTCAATAAAATTTCTACGTCTGACACTAGTTATATCGCTAGTTAATATAAGATCTTCAACACACGTATTTATGTTGAAGACTCTATATATCTCAAACATGCAATTTAAAGGACTAAACATATATAAGTGTTCCGATAACAAATGATTCAATAAATCTAACAACTATTGCTAATATAAGGTACATATCATTTAGATTGAATATTTTTTTGTGTATATATTCTTGGACATCTCATATCTAAATCCTATAAAATTATTTGTAAAATGAGAGTTGTCCTCTATATATACATATTATTTTGGTCATTAGTCGACATTAAATTTCCAACAGTTATTTCGTAGTTTTTTTTTTTCTCAATTTTTGAATCTACTTTATACATATGTACTTTTTGTGAGAGAAAAGAATGAAGTAAAAAAATGTGATAAACAATATAATGCAATAGAAAGAGAAATATTAGTCAAATGTGATGCATAATATGGTGTAACAAAATCCTTCAAATAAAATATGGGTATAACAAAAAGAGAGAAATAAAGAAAGGTGAAAAAGATAATATATATATATATATATATATATATTATTCAAATGTATAAATATTGTTGTTGTAAGACAAATAAATGATTCAACTAAAAGTAAAAACACGTGCACTAGTATGTATGCTGTTGAATTACTTGTTAAGTTACTAACAACATTATAACATTTTAGGGCTATGACAATAACAATGTTTAGAAACATTGAACCATAAAAAGAATGACACGTGTTGCAAGGTGTTTGGTAGTTGTGCATGCCGGTACGTTAAGCCATAGTACTCCGGCTAAAGTGCGAGCGAAAAGAAGGGGAGGGCAAACAAAAGAAAGAAAAAGGTATCATAAAAGCTAAAGTAAGAGAGTTTACAGTGCACAATGGTTTGTCTGTAAGTTGAAACTAGCAAAGAAGTGAAGCAAAAGTCTCAGACGTGATCCAAGTGTCATCCTGTCCCCAGCATGCCACCATGGCTACGCACTATAACCTTCCTTCAACCTCTATTTATATACTCCATTAATTATTTTCTAGTACTATGTAGTCTTTTCACCCGAGCTTGTTTTGATAATAATTTCATAATATTTTTCGTAATGTTGAGGGTAAACAACCTAGATTCAAAAAAGCACAAAACATGCACATCAAAATTAATCAATTATACCATCAAATCATCCTTTTTCTAAAAGTAGTTCTCCTAAAAGTCTATGGAAAAGTTTGTTTTAAAATTTCTTAAGCATTATTCATTTGGATATATCACGAGTTCGAACTTTAATTGTTTTGGACATTTCAAGATATACAAATATGAATCAATATCTTGTATCAAAATTTATTTCTTCCCCCGCAAATCAAACGATATTAGTCCGAAAGTAATGGGATTAACAAGTGGAAGCCACCAGAGATAAAGAGTGAGGGGTCATATAGATAATGATTGCTGATATAAACACATTATTGTTTCGGTTCCCCACGTTCAACTGAGGATGGGCAACTCCTCAAAAAGCGTTCTATAAAAATTGGAAAAAGCTCTCAAACCCTTTGCTACATGACTATCTGCCCCTGCCATCTTACTCCAACATTCCGTGGCTTATCCTATACACTCTTAGTTATTAATAAACTTTTCTTCATCATGATTTTTTCTGACCTTTTTATGTTCATTTTATTTTTTAATAGATTATTGTGTTAGTACAATTTAAAAAAATTAGACAAATGTCTTATTTACTTTACATTTTAATCCATTTATATAAGCGTAATTAAGTTGAGTATAAACTCCAAAGGAATTCGTGAGAGAGTACGTCATTATCCTTTTTCTTGTTTAATTTCTCACTATTTTACCTGGGATAGTGAAACTTACCGTTTTACCTTACACATAATTTATTCACGGAGAGAGCCTAGGGATTGTTGTTTTATATCCTCTGGCTAAGATTCCACGTTTGTAAAGTCGGTAATATATTTTTATAACAAACTTCAGCCTGCTCGAACATCATGCCACCAAAATTTCCTAATTTAAATTGATTATAGCTAGAGTACTACATACAGCTATGTGTTAAATGCAGTGAAGAAAATGGAGGAAAGAGAAGAGACAACGCGCAAAATAATTAAAAATGAGGGATTTGAGAAGTTCATTTTAAATTTAAAGTTGATAGATGTAGCTCAATATTGCGATAAAATTTATTGGTACACACAAACATAATTTCTGTTGTTTGAAAAATGGGTGGAGAAATAACCAATTTGTCATTAATAAAGCTTGAGAAAAACAATACTATGACAAAAACAACAGTTAGTTAGATGGTAGCATTCAGATAATGCTAAGAGGTGATATCTAAATGCTACACAACTTTCATATATAATGCTTATTTAAACAAGTGTTATTTGGTAGTTATCCACATAAAACATTTATTTGAACAAGAGTTTTTTGAATTTTTTAAAAGAAAATAGAAAGTATGTTGTTAGCAATTCTCTAACACTCTTCTTAACACATATTTTATGATTTATTTAAATTTATTAAAAATTACAAAATCATAAGAGATAATTGTTAAATAAGATGTGAGACCCATAAATTTTTCACCATTATGGATCGTTGGATACCTTATGGGCATTGTAGGATCTTTTTCACCATTCTTTTTCTCCGATGTGTAGTTAGGGTTTTTTTTCTTTTTATTCATTGTTAGGGTTTTTTTTTTCTTTTTTATTCGTAGTAATGGTTTCTCCTTTGTCATTGATTTTTGCTTTGTGCATGTGAATTTATGCAGCGGAAGATTGTTTCACTCTAGCATCATTTTTACAAGTTTAGGGTTAAGGATTTAAATAATATGTATGAAGTCATGAGTTTTATAATTAGCAAGACCTATACAAGAAAACACCAATCAATATTTTTTTGGATTTATTATCTTTTTAGTCTTTAAATTTTTTATAATTTCTGTTTTTAGTTTCTAAACTTTTTTATTTATTTTTAATCCTTCAACTTTTTATTCATTTTTACTTTTAATCTTTTGACTTTTTTTCTTACTTTTAGTTTCTTAAAAGGATTAAATAATAGATAATAGATAATAAATATAGATGTTGTGTAAAACTTCGTGGAGGATGGCGGAGAAAGAAAAACTAGACGTTTAAAGACTACTTGTTTAAAAGAGAGAAGGAAGAAATGAAGTTAAACCATATATTTACTTCCTTTTGTCGTCACAATTTATTTTTTCTTACTTTATGATAAAAAAATTAATCCTCATATCAAAAATTAAATTTATACGATTTCTTCAATTAAATATTAATTTAAAATATTTTAACTTTCTTTAATTCTTTTAATCAGTATTTAGATTTCTTCAAGTAATAATTATGATTAAAATAATATTCTGTCAATCAAATTATTTTATGAGATTTCTTAAATTAAAAGTTATAAACATTCGTATTTCTAGTATAATTTAATTTTTTTATACATATGAAAAAACTTTTAACATACTTTTTGTTAATATTTTTATATTTTTTTTATAAGTATTTGTATGCACAATGTACAAGATGTTTATTAGTTAAAAAAATTAAACAATATTACTGAAATCCTTAGAGAAGGAGAAAACAAAGGTTTAAAGCCACTTTATGCATGATAAATTTCGCAACAGATTGATCATCATTTATCACCGAGCACACGTAACATAGATTCCATTAATTAAATATAATGTCAACAACTAAAAATGGAATTACTTTTCGTTGCACTTCTACATGAATATACATTGTACACATTATTGCTATTTATTACACTAACGGAGAGAGGAGAGAGTTTTATCTAGAATTTTGTAATGAATGCCTCCAATTGGGGATCCTACCTTACACCCTCTAGTAATTAAACAAACTTGTATTATAGTCATAATTAAATTAAACAAACACCCCAATGCATGCCTATAAAGATTTAAATTAAAGAATTACCCACCAAACTGAATTTCCATGACTACTAGTATTAGAGGTTTGAAAAAAATTATAATTTAAACTAATTCATATTTTAAAAATAAAAATAATATAAATCAATTTCGAAATAAATGAACATACTTATTTTAGGGGATAAATGAACATACTTTTAACAAACAGTTAATCAGTTTTAAAATTAATTATTTTATGAAATATAATTTTAGAATTAATTTTAACCTAGTCTTCCGCAACGAAGTTTGATATCAATTTAGCCAAATTAAACCAGATTTTTATATAAAGAATGGTTTGATTTTGAAATTTAATACATATATAATAAAACTTAAATTAGATTTTATTTTATTTCATATATATCTTTTATTTGACATCTTATTTTATTTCACATATTTTATTCGATTTATTGTTTTGAAAATCAAAGTAGACCAATTGGTTGAATTGGTCTAACCAAGAACTTATCTATTACAGGTTTGTTTACTCTAATAAACCGATGGTTTTTAGAACTGGTCAAGAATTGATCAACTTGGCTTAAAACCAATCAAAACTAATATTGAACCGATACTAAAGATAGGTATCAATCCGGTATCAATTTAATTTTTTTTAAAAAATTTAATCTAGAATATTTTAAAAATAAATAATAAGACATTTAAGAAGGTTTACAAATAGCTGTAAATTATGCTCTAAAAAGAGTATAAATTGTTTTATTAATTATTCTTAATTCTTTTTATAAAACGTATAGTTTAGTTATTTATATTTTTATAACTTAATTTCTTATATTTTTATAGTATTATATTAATTTCTCCTTTTATTTTTTTTATTCTATATGTTAATTCTTAATGAGATTGTTGTATTTATTAAATTATAAACCTAAATATTATGATATATTTGATTTTTATGTTTACTTTAAATGTTTAAAAACTATGAAATGATGTTTTTATTTTAGATTTTAGTGTTATAAAATTATAATATTATATTTATTAATGAATTTATATATTACTTAATTATTATTATATTAATACTGGTTTGGTCACGTTTAACCTTTAAAAACATTGATTTAACTATTTATTTTTTATATCAAAATTTTGTAATCAAGTCTTTTATTTATTCAAACAATCAATTAGGTAATGAGAATTATAGCATAAATTTTTTATCTTTTATTTTGAAGAAATAATTATTTTTTTATCTTTTCAAAAATTAATTATTTTGAAAATCAAACTAAAAATAATATACATAAAATTCATGTATAAATTTTTGTGAGTATAATATTATTGACTACTTACTAGTCAGGTCAAAAACTGTTCTGGCACGGAAACACATGCATCGCATCATGTATAGTTTGTTTGCTGAATGCATGATGGCTAATAATTACAAATATAATGTTTATTTACTTTTTGAAAAACAAATAATAATAATTCCGCCGTCCATAATTATAATATTTTTAAAAATATATATTTTTATAAGATATATTTTTTAAAATTTTAAATATATTAATATTTTTTCTTATATATCGCTACTTAATTATTTTTTAAAATATTAACTAGGAAAAATTGAGTGAATAGAAAGATAAAAAATGATAATTTTAAAATAATAATATAATTAATTGACAGATTTAATGTAATTAATTAAATTATTTATTTTTTAAGGAACTTAAATTAGTTATAAGAATCTTAAAATTAGGAACCGAAAATATTTATAAATCAATATTCTTGAAATATCGATTAAAAAAATAATATTTAGTATGAAAGTTATATTTATAGGAAAACACAAAAAATGTTATAAACTACACAATTTTACATATTTCAATAAAAATTAATTTTTTTTTTAAAAAACCAATGCCTAAGGAAATTTTGTTAGCATTTGCCATTAACAATTTAAGTTTGTTGATTAAATGATTATAATGAATTTTTAATTAAAAGTTATTAACAGATCTTTCTTGTTATAGTATATTGTATTTTCTTAGCCTTTCAAATCTTTGAATAATGACTAATACATCTGTTTATGGACCAAGGTCTCAAGACGCATTAGAAAATATGTCTCTCTAGTGATAAATTAATTTAATATTTTTTAAAAAAATCATTTTTTTCGTTTTGTTTTTTTATCATTTAAGATTTCAAATTTAAGACACATATTTATAAAAAATTGACTAACATACTTAATATATTGGTTGATAAGAGTCTTCTATCATTTTTCTTTATTTTCTTCTATTTGGTAACATTTGAAACAGATTTATTTCTACGAGTTTATTAAAAACTTAAGAGAATAATAATAGCTATTTCCTTTATCTTATATCATTTTTTCTTTTAAGTTATAATGATATAAGATATAGTGATAAAAATATATTTTAAAATTTTTCTTATTAAAAGAGTTAGAATATAATTATAAATATGTTACAAAAAAATATTTCTATAATATGCTGTCAAAAATCATGTAGAATATAATTATGAATTTATTTAAGTACTTAAGTGTGATACTAATAATAAATGAGGGTTAAAACAAAAACCTTTCTTCATTTTCTAAAATCACAAACATTTTTAGACAAATTAAAATATTCAAAAAAGACATATAATATGGAATAAAAATACTTCACACATTTATCATAGATATGAGAGGAATAGTCAAAATCATATTCAAAAATGGAAAACAATTTTGACATAAATGAAGATATTAATTACACATTCGTTAATATATCGGTACATTGTCCTCGTAAGTGGATAGTAAAAAGAAATGGAAGAAACATAGTTTAACAAATTAAAACAATTTAAACAAAATATTAATACATTTTATTTTTATTTTCAGTGTATTTTTATCATATTTTTAATGAAAATTATATGTATTAATTTCTTAATATCTTTAAACACTCAATAATGTTTTTTTTTTACTTTTTATATTTTATTACACCATAATTAAATAAATTAATATATAAAAATATTTAATGAATTAAAAATATAATGATAATACATTAAAAATATCCAAAAAACTTCAATAAAAATACTTATCATCAATTTTAGACATTGTTCTAAGAAAAATTTGTTAATAAAATCATATTTTTTTGGAATGTTGTGACGTGGGGAGTGACAGCAGTGTCAGTGAAAACTGAGATCAACAACAATAATGTGAAAGGCAACACGGACTATACTCTATATTTAATCGATCCATGATGATTATTGGTTTATATGTCCCCCTCAAAATAATACTTACAATTATATCAATAATAATAAGATTAAGAAACGAGAACAAACAAAGTTTCGAAGTGTGGAATTCGGAATGATTACCCTCTTACTCTATTTTAACCTTACAAATAAACATTTACAATCATGTGCCAACCACCATCTCCCATAAATTTAATTAAAATCTTGGATACATAACACGCCATTTGACTGAGTGGTCCTGCTGTAAAAAATAGGGTTAAGCGTGATATGATATAACTATATATTCTTTTCTTTGGTGATTAATGATTAATTAATTTAGTTTTAAATATGTTTTGAGTTCAATAAAAAAATATGTTTTGAGTTCATTAACAACTGCATATATGAAATAGCACAAGATTATTCCATTTTAATTAATATTTTTGAGTTCCGTAGTTTATACAAAAAAATGCTTTTAGTATAAAAAAATCCAAACTTAAAATTGTTTTTTTTAGTCCATGTAATTTGAAGATTTTTATTTATTTTTACTTTCTATGTCAATACGCACTTAGACATTTTACTTATGTGGCTAATGAATTACAAGTTGCTTAATTATATGTAAATCCATTATGTTGAGGAATAAAAGACATATCTAAGTCTTTTCATATAATTTAATATTTTAATTATGATTTGATATTAAATGATAAATTTTTTAATTAAAATTGATTAATCAAAGAATTTTCATACTTCACTTATAATAAATAATATATTGTTTTATAATATAGTATTTCAAGTATGATTTAA
>PYAF01001709.1:4330386-4352368 GCA_007407185.1 Glycine tomentella | reverse complement strand
AGACATATCTAAGTCTTTTCATATAATTTAATATTTTAATTATGATTTGATATTAAATGATAAATTTTTTAATTAAAATTGATTAATCAAAGAATTTTCATACTTCACTTATAATAAATAATATATTGTTTTATAATATAGTATTTCAAGTATGATTTAAATATTTTTAATTTTGAAAATTTCTTTAAATATCAGTCAAGTAATGTGAGTAATATTTTACAAGTAATATAGAAATTTGAAATGGAATCTAGTATTTATATATTATTTAATTCCTAATGAATTATTTATTATGTTAACGTTTTTTTAATATTTTATTTTCTAAAATAAATTAAAATTATCAATGTTATACCAGTGAAAAACACTAATATCTTGATTTTAAAAATTATTTAAATGATTTAATAATACAAATGCACTTTATTTAGACGATGAGGATAATTTGTCTTATTAACGCCTTATTTCGTCTTGTTGGGAATAAACACTTTTTATTGATCCGTGTCCTTCGTATCAACGGGAAATTATTTTATTAGAACTTTATCTGGTGTAAATGTTGGATCTCCAACTGTTTTTTTTTTTTTTTTTTGCAAGTTTGAACTCCAAAGTTACTTAATGCTTATATGTAAAATCTTTTACCACAGTAATTATTAATTTGAGATGTTTTACAAGGTTACATAGGCATGGCAACGAGACCCAAGCCCGTGGGTACCCGTCAAAATTCGGCCCGATTTTAACAGGGAAAAACCGAATTTGCTATTGATGATACTGCCCCGTCATAATTAAATTACAAATTTACTCTTATATATATAAGAATAAAATCCTGAAACCCTAATCCTTCCCCTCATTTCTCATTCTTGACTGCGCTGAACCTTGGCCAACAACTTTCTGAATTAATTCCATTTTGGAAGTTTTGTTGTTGCAATGGACCTCTACTCTTTGTTGTGTTTTATTTTAATTTTGGAACAATATATATTTAAATGATATTATATTTTGGGAGAAATTAAATATGTGGGTCCATAATGGTTTTAATTAAATTGATTGATTTTGTTTAATAATTTTTAAATTATGATCTCATATTTTAAATGTGGATTTGTTATTAATTTTTTTGTTACCTAGTCATCTTTTTTTTCGTTTTTTTCAAAAGAAAAGTCACATTATTTTTTATTTTTATTTTTTTAATAAATAGTAGGGGTGGGGCAGGGGCGGGACGGGGAAAACCCGACCCCAGCTGGGATGGGGATGGGTCTGGATTTTAAAACCTGACGGGAAATAGGGGCGGGGACGGGAAATACAATACCCGCACCCGCCCCGCCCTGTTACCATGTCTAAGGTTACACTTTACTTATACTCTTTCTGATAAATTTATCACTCATTCATAATTACTCAAAATTAAAAATATTTAATTATAGAGTTTTTAATTGATAAACTATTAAAAAATAAATAAATTTTATTGATATAAGTAATATCAATTATGAAAGAGATTTGTTTTGACAATTATTCAATCATAACTTATTATGTATAGTAAATTTATTGACTTTTATAATAATTATTTTAAAATAATTTAAACAATAATTTCTAATTAAATGATAATATAAAACTATTTTATATTCAACAATATATGATATTAAATTCTTATTTTTGTTTGATAAAGGTAAAATAATAAATAGTTACTTATCTATACTATAAAAATTATTTTTGTATCTTATCTAAACAAAATATCAATCTAATTATCCCTAATCCATTCTGATTAAAAAATTCATCATGTTCACCCGTACCAACTCTCAAACTGTACCATAAATGGACCTTTTTTAAAAGACCACCATATTACTTAACACCAATTCCATCACACACTGTTAGCTAATACTCCATGTCAGCTACAACTTTTACTGGCCGTTTAGTTTTTTTTCGTTGTTTCGGCCGCATAGGCTTTTTCATTACTTAAAAGAAAAAAAGAATTAATGAATATATCAATTATTTTTTATTTTAAACATCTTATTAATATTTCTTATTTTTTTTATTTCTCTCTTCTTATTATATTATAAATTTTATTAAAAAATTTATATTTTTTCTCTCTATCTAAGTGTCTAGTAACATCGTGGATACTCATCAAATATTTTAACAATAAAATAGCATCACATAATCTCCCAAGTCTAAAGGACGGATGACGTGTTTCCTTTCTCTAGCTTTAGTCTTTTCCCAAGCTACAAATTTGTCAAAAAAACCTTTCTGGGCAATGTCGAAGGAAAAGGAATATACCGGTTGAGAAAAACCACGAATTCAACATTAACAAGAAAACTCTTCCCCATTTGCCATATTTTTCATAAAAGACAACATAAATATTTGGACCATTCGCCACCTTTCCCATTTGCCGTATTCTTTATGTTATCATTCATAATGACACGAGCAAAACTCCCATGCCAATTGCCAAGTAAATCAGAGTCTTTTAACAAATACACAAAACGACTTCATTCCCCGTCTTTAAAAAAGGACCATATATAATCAACCAATGAAAGAGTACATACTACACCCATTTCAAATTCTCCCCCCTCTCCAACTGCTTCCGTGAGAATGATCAGACAGTCACTCAAGAACCCCATGTGTGTAATCTTCAAAGTGGTGCGGTGTTTTGGACAAGGAACAAATGGCTATGTACAATTGGGCCACAGCCCAATAGAGCTATTACCAAAGGGGCATTTGGCAGTGTATGTGGGCGAATCTGAAGATGAGAAGCAACGTGTATTGGTACCAGTTACTCACTTCAATCACCCTCTTCTTAGGAAGCTATTGGAGGATGCAGAGAAAGTTTATGGGTTTGATCATCCGGGTGTAATAACCATACCATGCAGAGTCTCCGAGTTCGAGAGAGTTCAGAAGATTATTGCCACCACTGGAGGCTACCATAGGCGCCATAGAATTTGTTGCTCCATCAAGTAGAAAGAGTATATTATCTATACCATGATCTTGTTGGAGGTAAAGGGTTTAAGAGAGAAGGATTTAGTGTTGGATGTTTGAAGTATTACACCAATAGACATTAATATCAATAGACATTAATGTGGAATGTTCAAGAGGATTATCTTCAACTATGAGAAAATCTTAATAATATAATAAACTATTAGGTTCTAGCCCGTATAGGTCCATGTAATCATACAATAATTTATTGAACTGTATGTAAATATATTAATACTTAATATATATGGTTAAATATATTCAACAATCTCCTCTTATATTTATCTGCAATCCAATAAGGCAGTTAGTGTAATATTCAAATAAACATAAATCATTCACATTCAGTCACAAACAATAAACTCAGATCGATCAAAGAGTTTTAATAATAAAACATTAAACTCAAACATTGTTTACAATTAAACTAAGTGAATCATCATTTTCATAAATATGTTTTGAGATTAATATATCAATATAAATAGCAAGAGTTTTAGATTAAATCTAAACTCATTCAAAACCCAACACTGAATTTTTCTCTCACAAACCCCTTACCTCCAATAGCTCTAATAAGACCATTCTGATTCAGTTTATGACATTTGTAACTCAAAAGGCTTCATGTTACTAAAATTTTAATCTTTGTAAGTTTGTATTTTTTTTCAATTTTAATCCCTTTAATATTTTAATTTCTTTATTTATAATCTCCATAAATTATGTGTTTAGAGATCAAAATTGGAAAAATCTAAACTTATAAGATTAAAAACGAACAAAATATTTTATTGAAATCAAAATTAAAAAATGCTAACTTATAAGATTAAAATTAAAAAAATAAATGTACAAGAATCAAAATTAAAAAAACACTAACTTACAAATTCAAAAATTAAGCTTATAAATTTTATACTAAAGATATCATATATATGTCATGTAAATATTAAAACTAAGCTTGCTGATTAACGTTCATAATAAAAAATGAGATGTATATGTTATAAGTGATATATAAAAAAGAAAAATAAAGAAAAATAAGTTAAAAAAAGAAAAAAATAAGATAAAGAAAGAAAGATAAAGTAATGTTACTAGTGATATTAGAATTTTTCTTAATCCAATGCTCCAGTGTAGTAGTAATAATTCTTTTGAAAAAAATCAAGTCGGCAAGAACTTCGTTCACACCCCATATAACTTATAAAGCACACCACAGAAGGAGTTCAAATCCTCATTTTACAAAAATGCAACTCATAACATTGTCTTTTTTCATTTTACAAAACCAAAGGTGATTAACAAGGTTAGAAAAAGTTAATTATAGTCCATAAAAGGTAAAAGCTCTGTTTTTTTTTTAAAAAAAAATCTATCTAAAAAATTAACAAGCACTATTTTCTTAAATAAAACAATCTAGATAAATATTTAGTTAACTTTTCCTTTATTAATTCCTTGATATCTAAAAAGATTAAGTTACTGATTATTGAACATCCTAAGGATATGGTGACTGGTTATTGAACATTTTAAGGATATGGTGATAGTGATAGCTAGTACACTGTGAAGCACTAATACACCAATTTCCGGAGAAAATTTAAACTCTAATAGTTCAAGTTTCGTTACAATCACTATTTTTTTTTAATGACAAATGTTGATTAGTTAGAATGTTAATTTTATCAGGTGGGAATAGAATTCACGACATTTTTACTCTTCCCTTCTCTTCACTTATGAAGTTAGACCTATGTTGTTTATAATTTCAATCTCACGAAAGTAAAGTAACATGGTAAGAACTAAGAAAAATTTCCTTGATTTTGAAGGAATTGAGTTCAAGAAAATAGAGCTTGAAACAGAGACTAGTAAACCAAACTAACTGATCTTATAATAAGTAATAAAAGATATTAGTATTAAACTTATATACATGACCAATGCACAAACAACGTATGCTATTGGGCTACTCTAGTTTAGAGAAAATTGACACAAGCAGCAGAAACCAGTAGGGAGAGTGCAATAGAGAAGTATTACATCATCAACCGGGCTTTTAAGCTTTGTGTACAAAACCCAAAATCAAGCACTATAGCCTCTGTGTGATGGATGTAATAGCCCAGAATCGTAGCCTTCACAAGCTGCCACACAAACCTCTTCCATGGAGGCCTCAGAAACACCGCTGTTGCAAATGTTGGCAAATGCTCGCATGTGTTTCATGCCATACTGAGTCAGTGTCCCACAGTGAGTCTCAAACACCCGAACCTGCAACCCCGTATATCAATAATCAGTTAACAGCAATGTACAATAATAGTTAAAGTGTTAAACTGATGTTTCTTTTTTGTGCAATATTTACATCAATCCAATTCTTGGACAGGGATTGGTCCAATCTCTCTTCAAGATTGGTGAGTCATGTACTTGGATCAATAAGGAAAAAAAATGCATATTTAAAGGAATAAAAAGATTCAGTCATATATGTTTACCATTGATTTTAGGCATCTCCAGTCATCAACAAGGGCAAGACCAGGAGCCCTCATGGATTGTAGAACAGAAGAACCTTTTTCTGGTCCATACAATAATACTCCAATCAATTCCACGCTACCATCTATGTGTTTCCTTTGCTTCACTGTCTCCGCTATCTGTTTGAGGATGTCTGTCTTCTTTTGTGGCTGATGGTTTGATCTTTGATACTGTTAAGAAAAACCAATTTTATGGATAATGTTATTAGAAGAGTTATAGTATTTGAGCAAGGGTTTTGATCACTTGAAAAAAAATGAGGATTTAGAGAAATCTACTAAGGGGTTTGAGTAGATGTTGACTTGCGGGGAAAATAAGCATACCATTTGCCACATGAAGAAAAGCTCTGCATCTCTTTGGTTAACAACTTCCATTTTAGTTTCTAGCCTTCCGTTCTGTGGAGGGAAGTTCACAGTGGCAGGATCAAAACCTTGGTATAAATAAAGCTTTTCAGCTGTGATGTTTGTGTCACCGTATTGCATCACATGAGAACCCATCGCATAGTTGTTGAAATTTGAAGTCCGTTGCTTTACCTGCACAATAATAGCTTTGTTTTTTTTGTTCTTTTCCCCAATGCTAATATTTGAAATTCATTAAAAAAATATCTTACCGATTTGTATTGTTGTTTCACGGACTCCCTTTTTAGATTGTGAGTCTCACTGCAGAAAATTCAAGCATCAGAGGTAAGTTTCATCATTCAAAATTGAGAGAAAGTGAATAATGTTTAGGGTAACAACATGATTAATCCATTTAACATACATTGTAACACTTTAAGTCCTGGCCATTACAATTCAATTTCAATGTCAATGACAAAGGGAAGTTGATCAAAGAGAGTGAGGTGCACAACAACTTAAAAAGCTTTAGTGAAAACGAAAGTCACCAGGTGAGTGCAAGTATGAAACAAAGAAAAAGAAAGAAAAGAAAAGAATAATACAACTAGTGTTATTTTGTTATTTCGGAGTCATAAGGTGGTTTACTACTTGACAAATGAACATAAAGATTGGAGTGATAAAGAGGTCATGGGATGAGTTTGAATCCTCCCAGTGTCATAACATACTAATTGTTAACATTTGTCGAGAAAAATAAATAGTTTGGATTAGAATATTATGTATGATATATGGGTTGATTACAAAAGAACACTATATTTAGTACCTATCTTCCATCCAAGCAACGCTGTACAAATCCCCTAGGCAAGTGATGTACTCTGGAGGTGGAGAAGGATCCATTCCAGGACAATAAGTTCCCCAACTATTCTCTTGTGCATTGGATGCAGTTGTGACATAAATATTCAGATCTTTAGGCATTATACCCTCAAACATGCTCCCACTTTCACAAGCTTCCACGTATATGACCTACATGATCACATGATAACTCCTTAATAACTTAAGTGAAATATCATCATTTCCAGTCATGATATACTTCAGTAATGAAATTTTTACCATCTCCTTGTAACCTCCAGATGCATGTTTCTTCTTCAAGACTTCAATAAAGTCCATAGCATAAAGGTATGGCATGTTTGGCATCCCTACAAAATACAATCAAATAGGAAATGACTAAGCTATAATGTCTTCATCTAATATGAACATAGTTTTGGATTGATCATTGTTACACCCTTAGATAATTTTATTTTATACAACTATATTCACATATTACACTATACCTCCATGAACCAAAAAAAGAAAAAAAGTCTTCGGGATATTTTTATAGTCTTTTTCCTTGAAGTCACACTTAACTCACCAAGAACTCCCGGACCTCCGTGATCAGAGTAGTATATAAATATTCTGTCCTCAGGTTTGCTATTGATCACTTTGCCACTTCCTCCCTTCACTTTATTCTTGTCCCCAAGAATAACGGCAAAGAGATTTTGGGCCGTGACATTCTCACCGGTGTAATCCTAAAAGATAAATAAATCACATCCCATCAAAGGAACAAATTCAATGAACAGAACAACACAGCACAAAAGAAGCAATTATCTTATAATAGGTAACAACTAACAACCTCTTTTTTCTATTTGGAACTATGATAATTTGTAACTAATCTGTTTAGACAATGTAGCTAGTGCTAGATTATGAATTGACCATTAAGTTATTACCATTTGAAAAATATCATCAACAGGGAACACAAACTTTACACATTTATTTTATTTGTCAAGATGTCTCACCCCGCTAATGTCTATCAACAATGCAATAATTGCGTTAATGTTCTCTTCTAACTTTTATCAAGTAGTCAAATATATTAGATTTTAAGTTACTCTATTATGATGGATATGCACCACAATTACTCTAATTAATTCAATTGCCACCAACAACAGTTTCAAAGGGAGCTTCTTTTTTTTTCCCTTCTTGAAAAAGTTTATTAGCGGGTCAAGTATATAATATCAACGTACCTTTCCATAAAAAAGAATTTCAACTTACAAGATGCTCCAGCCCACATGCTGACCATGAGTCCATGACATAAAAAACTAATTTCAAATTTAATTTTTTTTTAAAAAAAACATATATATATATATATATGTATGTATATGGATATAAAGTTTTTTATATTTTTGTTTGACATCAATAAGATTTTTTTTATAGTTCTAAATACTGTTTAAAGCTATTTATTCTTCCATTACTAATGATTTTAATTACATTAAGTCATTAAAAAGGTATAAAAGAATTTTAGTTTATCAATTTGAGTCATTAAAAGGACATAAAGAAGGTAATGTTTAGTTACTTTATTATGTTTTATAGACAACTTTATCTTAATATTATACTTTTTTAAGTTGTTGTTTCTGTTTTATAAAATCAACTCTCTCGACTAATTTAATAACAACTACTATTAGGTTGGGGCTAGATGAGCTTAATTTGTTTTAAAAATAGTATTTACACTATAGGTTAAAAATAAATGTTCAAAGAATATTGTGAGAGATAGCAAAAAAATATATATATATATTGTGAGAAATAAATGTGGATATATACGTAGAGTTAAAAAAAAAAAGGCTCCACCTTAGGAACACCAGCATACACATCTTGTCCCTCAGGGTGGTTGATGATGACTCCAGGTCTGGGATTTAACTCGTCGGTAGCTATGTCATCGTACATAAACACAACTATGTTCTCTTCTTTTAGCCCACCTTTTATCAGCAACTGGTACGCATGGCACACATCCGCCTGAATTTATTTTAATTTAATTCATCACCACATCCATAAATCAAACCATTAAAAACACAGCCACTCAAAACATAAAACTAAATAATTAATTTTAGAAACAAAACAAACAAAGAAACCAAATTAATTAACTCACTTGATGCCTGTAGTTTCCATAGCCGTTTGAACCAGCCACAAGAACCGCCCATCGTGTTCCCACTTCATGATCCGAGTCAACATCGACCGGTTCAGTCGGTAACTTTATGACCGAGTCCCACTCCTTCCGGTTGCCCCTCGCGGCAGCACCCTGCGCCCTCATCATCATCGGCAACATCCACGACCACAGTAGGAGGCTACACCACCTCGTAAGGGAGCGATCAACCGCCATATGAGCTAAGAAAGACCCACAGACTCACACAACAGAACTGGGAAGAGTCTACGCTATTATATTATTATAGTATGTGAATGAGTGAGAACAGGAACACAGGAGGGTTGGTAAAGCAGAGCAGTGAAGAGAGGGTTTATTAAGGAATTGACTCAGTTAAAGACAATATGCCATGCAAATTCAGAGGCTGACACGTTACTAACGATTTTTGGGATGCGTGTATCTTGGCCTGCTTCTACGAAAATTCTGTGATTCTTTTTTGCAACTTTTTTTTATGTCTCTCTGCTCTCCTTTTCTGGGAAAAACATTCACTTCTATTCAAAGCATTGCTCTCACTCTGTCTCTCTTGCCGCTGGTTTAGTATATATTTATTTATTATTTATATCCACTGGGCCACCTTTGGTTTCGATTCATTAAACATTAATTATTATAGGAACAAATTTATGTATGTAGGATTCCTGAAAGCGATCTTCTATATAAAATTTCTAATATTTTTTAATTCAATAATTAATTAATTTAAATTTAAAAATCGATCTATGTGTACGTGTGTATTTTATATTTTATAGATAATTTCATTTTTAAAACATCTAATGATGTATAATTGTATATGATATGTAAGGTTGGAATAGAACCGGCTCTACCAAATAGGTTTTCCTATGTTTTTTTCTAATATATTTTTTGTCAATGAGAAGCAGACTTTAGGTACTTCATGATCGATCTGGTGACTTTATCCTTAAATAACGATGATATTCATGTATCTATATCAAACGGTTTTTTTTTTTTAATTTCTAATTATTTTTATATTTTTTTATCAGTTCATATTTCTTAATTATTACAGCTTTTATTAGATTATTTTTCTTTTCTTTTCCTTTCTCTCACCAAAAATGTTTTGTACCAATCATTATTTCTCCCTGGGCATCATTCTATATAAGCAAAATCGTTTATTATTGTATTTGTAATGACCCTATGCATCTGGTTCATTAACCTTATCTTATTGTGGTTAAGCTCAGCAATTATCATAAATAATTAAAAATGAAAGCAGTAAACAAAAAATGGCGTCATTAACACATCAAATGTATATCATATATGATGAATTCTCATATATACAAAGTATATGTCTCAAAACTATACATATCCCTCATCAAATACAAAAACATAGGCATAAAACAAAAATAGAACCAACATGCTCTCCAATCTATGTCTAAGATTCTCTCAGAATCTATCCCTGCTCAAGCCTCTTGTCCTGGGATCTATCAGCCGCTCCCTGAGGATCACCTGCAAAACATAATCCTCAACAGGGGTGAGATAACAATCTCAGTAAACTCAGGATCCTTGGAGGTCTTTCCTTTTCATACACATAATATCAAAATTTGTATTACAAACTAGCCATCACAGCTATCAACCATATTACCACATGTACATAGCATATACAGATATAAATCAATGCCTGAGGAGGCTTCATCCATTCATATGGACACATCCCACATCAGGGCTTTCTTTCTTTGCCTGAGGAGGCTTCATCCAGCTATGTGGGCACATCCCACATCAGGACTTACATATATAGACTATTAAATTCAATTCTACTGGCCAGAGAATCTAATCAAGCACATAACAACACTATCACAGTGTTCAGCTCATCATATACATGTTTCCATAAACAGTAACACACAATTTCAATATACATGCATCAAGGTATACAATAACCATAACTCCCTCGGAGTATGGTAGAACACAACAGCGGGAAACACTCCCAGGAACAAAGAGCTTACCTGCTCTCAGCACTACACCGGCTCTCCCGGCTTCGTGGTCACAACCACCAGCAATGTCACTATCACGCCCTATACAAGGCATACAAACAATCAATCAATAATGGTCATCAACCGTTAGAATGAAAGGAAATGTTATTCATTTCCATAAAAACCTCTTTGTTCTCTATCTTAGGATTTTCAGAGTTAACCACCCTATAGGCGATTCACAGACCCTCAATAGGATCTATCTTGGTCGAACCAAGATCTTAGAGTCCCCTTAGACTCTACATAAACTCAATTCAATGCTCTAATCAGACCATATTCAAACAATTAACCAACTTGACTAAAACAATTAATTCAACATGCGTTCACTGTTTATTTAGTCTCCTGAATAACTTTTTGTAAAAGCACTTAGACTCATATCTATCATAACACCTTCCATTTACTCAACATTCTTCCTACTCATACATATCTCAGGGTCAAAATCAAACTTCATCAGAAGTCATGATTCAAAGTTTAGTATTCATCAGAACAATCCCCTGATCATACTTTTCTAAAGAATCCAAGCCTAATTCCAGCCCTAACACAATTTGGTTACTATTCATCCCAAGAACCATTTCATAAAACAATCGGTGAAACTTGAGTTTCTTACCTCTAAACTATCGAGAAAGGCTGGAGGATCGCTTCTCTAAGCTCTGGCGTCCTTGAATTGCCTTCTATCTCCTCCAAAACTCAGTTTTCAAAGTTCCCTAGGGAACGAGATTTCTCCGTTTTATGGTCTTTCTCTAAGGATTGAAGCTGAAATCTAACTTATAGAAGGGTTCTAATCAGCTTTTTAGTTGAGTAGGAAGTGTTTAGATGAAGTATGATGAAGATATGAAGCTTTTTGCTTCATTAATGGCAGAAAGCAGAGGGAGGAAGAAGAAAATGAAAAATTCAGCCAAAATTTCGTGAAAAATGGCCTTTTATAGGCCCCCAGCCCGCGTCCTGGAGCGACTGGCGCCATACTAGCGCTATCCGCGCCAAGTTCCAGTGAAAAACAAGCTTTTTGGAGCACTTCTGGCGCTAATGGCGCCGATCTGGCGCTACTCGCGCCAACTTCCATCATCTGTGGCGCTACTCGCGTCAATCTAACGCTAACCGCGCCAGGGCCATTTCTGTCGCTAAATCCGTCGCTATTTCTGTCGCTAAATTTTAATTTATTTTTTTTTTTTTTTTGCAAATCAAGGTCATTATAGTATTCATGCGCAAGTTACATGTGCTACTAAAACTAAAATCATCATATCAATAAACAACCAACCCAGAGTTGTCCTTAATGCATAGCAACTCAAATGCGACTTTTGAAGGACAGCATATTCATTCATGTGTCCCCCAACTTCTGTTCAACGTAGACACACAAATTTTAAAATCATTAGAAATTAGAGCGTCTATTATCAATTACACAAAATGATAGGAATTAAAATATAAATGTACATTGAAATAAAATTTCCATAAAAAAACACGGTAGAATTAAAGTAAACTAACGAGAACTATTTAATTAATTTATGAGGAGGAAGAACAAAACAAACATGATCTACAAAGACAAAAATAAAACAAAAATTTGCAAGGATGAAAAGCAAAAAAATATTAAATTACAAGGACTAAAAAACATTTTAAGCTTATTTTATATTGGTTCTATCAACTACGGAAATAATCAGGAATTTAGAAGTGAGGTTGAATAGATTCTTTTCCAAACTTTTACCTCATCATTATTTATATCCAATTAAGGCATATTTCTTTATGTAATCAAGGTTTTCTCAAAAATTTTGTTAAGAAAAATTATCAAACAATGAAAATAATTAATAGAAAAACATAATTTTATGACCCTTTCACATCAATTCCGATACAAAGATTAATTCACAAAACTAAGGTTTAGAGAAAGAAAGAATCACACACAAAATTTATATTAGTGCAGTCTTTAAGAGGACCTACATCCATTTGTTTTAAGACTCCATAGAACTTTCACTAATAGAAAATCAAGTACAAATACTATGCATATGCAATTCCCTAAAATTCTACTATTCCCTTGAACCCTACAAGAGAAGGATTAGGAGTTAAAACCCTATTAACACATATAAATCCTTAGTAACCTTAACCAAGATCAGAATCTAGAAAGAAGTCAAAATTAGATTGAATAACCTTGATGCACAAATCACAACATTTTCAAGATTTTCCTTTGATTATCAACTCATGATGAAGAATCAATGAATAATGGTCAACCTGAATCTCTTAAAGAAATGCTGAGTAATTCTCTTAGATGACTCTTAGAATGTGTTTTCTAAGATAAAATCGTATCAAGAGTCAGTAATGAGAAAGAATAAGTGAGGATATTTATAAATTTAACAGTTACAACTGATTGAATCGATTATCAAATATGGTAATTGATTAATTCGTTCAAATTCCTTTTTGTTATGCATTTCTAGAAATGTGGTAATCAATTATATCATTTCACAAAGAACTTCTCAAACTTCTATGGTCCTGGAATAATCGATTATCAAATGTGGTAATCGATTATTGCAACACACAGAGTGCTCCTAAAGTTTCCTGACGCAATCTATTAATAAATGTGATAATCAATTATCTTGAGCAACAGAGTCTTCCTTCTATTGAAACTGACTCATGTAATCGATTATTGAAACTAATAACCGATTAATTCGATGATTCTTGCCAAAATTTAAGTAGAAGTGAGTTATGTTACTTGTTCTAAACTTTGTAATTAATTACACTGTGTAAAATTCATTACTTCTAAGACACCTTGAGATCAATTCAATAATCTACCATGTCTGATTTCTCTAAGCATGGATATAAGAAAACTAAGACTAAATCATGCATCATGCATCATGTTTAGTCTAAAAACATCCAATACAAAAGTTATATCTTTTAAAATTTGTTTAACATTGGAAAATGATTAAAAACAAAAACCTAAGACTAATCTTTAAGTCTTTAATCTTTGATTCAACATCAACTTGATCTATGTTTGTTCCTCAAGCCGCACTTTAAATTTTCACTAAGTTTGACAATTTACAACAAGCAAGCTAATTAGGTTACCATCTATGACAATCCCTCAAATGGAAATTCCTTTCCTAGAACTTAGGAATCACACACCCAATGAATCTAATGAAGAAACAACAAACTAATTATGTCACCATATGTGATAACTCTCAAATGGACAATTCCTTTCCCTCTAGGCCTAAGATCCTTGATCTATAATATGCTAATTAACAATCACTAAACCATAGAAAACAACTCTTTAAAATTTTAAAGTTTCTCATCCAAACACAACCTAAAGTTTATTTTGATTTTTAGCCCCCAACACTATCATCTTGAATCAAATAATGAAAACATATCAAAATTATGAGTCCAGTATACTATTTAAAATTACAAAGAAAATCTTTGAAACAAATTAAATTTCACTATCAATTTATATAAAGAAAAAAAATATCAACAACAAACTATTTAACATCCTCCTATTAAGTATTTAACAACAAAGTTCTCCCATTAAGTAAAATACTATAAATACGACATACGTAACATATTTTTCAAAGTAACAGTAGAGTTTTATAATTTAGTCTTTTGCAGGAAACACATTTATCAGGTACTACTAATTCCGGTAAAAAAAAAAAAAAAACTAATATGATTTTAACCAAACTGTAACTTAAATCAAATTATGATTTTTTTTTTCTTTATCTCGAGTATCTTCATAAACAAATCTGCAAATTTAATATCACTTTTATTAAACTAATCACATAAGCAACTCATATTATTCCCATAATTGATGTATTTTGCATTGTATATATAATTTAGGTCAAGCGATTGATGAATGAGACAAGGTTCACACCAAGATTATGAGCTCATGATTCTACCAAATAAATAAACAAGATAGACGGTGAAAATATCTAGTACTTACAAGCTGCAATTGTCGTGATATGTATAATCCTTTCCGAAGGAATAATCATTGCGGCTTAGCAATATTAATTGTTTTCTCTTAACAAATCACAACGCCGATTATTAGAACCACAAAGCAAATTAAAGTCTTTTTTTAAACGAGATATTTTTATGGCTAATCAATTGAGTATTGAAAGAATCCACTAACCCATCAAATAATATTATCCTTAGGTGATTAAATTAGAATCAAAGGATTTTGTTTTCGTCTTTCAAGTTTCAAGTTTCAAGTGGTTAAGGCCAAACACGGCACTGGGATTTGTTTAGAAAATTATTTATTATTCCAACTATGGTCTTAATACGTGGTTGAGACTTTAGATTTTCTATGTGGCTTAAGTTAATTAGTGTATATGTAGTTGATTTAACTTCTGTAGGCCCAATGTTTTTTATTCTTGGCTGCCAGTTAGGTTAGGTAAGCTGCATCCATCACCCTGCCAGTGTATATCTGAATGCAAACGCCTTAATTAGGAAATGCATGACAACCTAATATGAATTAGGAAGAGCAATGGAAGAGCTATTACAGTTAATAAAATAAATTAATTATGTAATTAGTATAATCAGTAGTTGATTAGGGTCTGTTCAATTTTGTATTACTTGTATATTCTTCACTCTCCAAGGTGACCGGATCATGATCTCTATTTGTTCTGTCATATTCTACTGCTCCATTCTATCGTTTAATATGTTATAACTATCTAATTTGTTGCTTGAACTATCTATCCTTGGAGCTTTTAGAAATTGTAGCATGGGAATATCCCAAGGTGGTTGAACTAGTTGCGTTGTCAATTTACTTTAGCTGTAACATCCAAGTATGGGAATGAGGGGTGAGAAGTGAAGAACAAAGTGATAACTGATAAATTAGCGTGTGAGTAGGTCATTTTGATTTTTTTTATACGGGAAAGTGGAGACCAACGACGAGTAAAAATGGGTGAGGGAAGATAAAGTTAAAGTTGTCATTGTTTTAATTCATTTATCTAAATTTAATACCTATTATATGTATGTTTGAATTAAAGATTGCAATGCAAACATAAATTTGAATCAAAAACGTTGGTAACTTAAGTTTGATAAAAAGAGAGTTTATTATAGTGTGATTATTTTTGAAATTTATTTTTTGTTCAAAAGATGTTGGTAAAAAAAAATTATTTGGATAAAACTAGTTAAAAAACACTTTTACTTGATGTTGCTATAATGGATAAATACTTCTGACGAAAAATGAGCTTTCAAAAGGAATCTTCAAATTGCTTTTGGATGAAACTCAAGTCAAAAAATAACCTTTCAAAACAACCAAACATACTCTAGCTATATATCTATACTAATCTTTCATTTATTTAATGGTAAAAAATTTAAGTGCACACCTCATCTAGTGGTATAAATCCTATAAATTATAAAAAATAGATGAAAATATTTTAGTTCTAACCTTATAATGTAAAACAAATATTTAATAGAAAATTATTGTAATTAAATCCTATAAATTATAAAAATTAATCTAATATATAATATAAATTCACTTAATATAACTCTTAATTTTAAATAAATAATTAATTCCTCTTTACTTTTATAACTTCTTGGTTTGATGATGATATAATAAGGACGAGATAAGATAACTATTATATTTTGTTCTAATATTTTATTTATTATGTTAAAAACATTAGTATAACTTTATATATATTTAATTTCTTTTTATCTTAAGAGCATAATTGGATTAGAATCAACTAATGGATAGATAAGTTTACTCTCTCTCTAAAATATTATAATATTTAATTAATAAATTGATATTATATACATTCATATATATAACTATATTTAATTATATAATTATTTAATATATACTATATAGTATATTAACAAAATGTCCGAATATATTTATTATCTAATATACGAGTATATAAGTTATATATTAATTTATTTATATTTTTGCAGGCCAAGGCAATGCAAGACCCAGAGATACAAAGCATTCTGCAAGACCCTGTTATGAGACAAGTATACTTCCTTATCGATTGAATGTTGCTATGTGTTGTGTCAATGTAATAGAGGAACTACCTGTGCTAACGAGAGTTGCGCATGTATGCAGGTATTGACTGATTTCCAGGAAAATCACAGAGCTGGAGAGGAAAATGCGAAGAATCCAATGCTGATGAACAAGATTCAAAAGCTGATCAGTGCCGGGATTGTCCAGATGAGATGAATGTGATGGAAGGTGGCAATCAAGCAGAGAAACAATTGACAATTGTATTTTTCAGTGTGACCATATAATTTAAATAGTTTGAATTAGAAAAACGAGGAGGAGAATTTGCTACTGGGAGATTTTGTGACGCTCTCTGCATTCGTTTGTCTTGGTGAATTCATATTATTTGAGCATGTCAAATGCAGTCCATTTTTACTCTTTACTGTTGCCTCCTGCATGCTGTCACTGCTGTGACTTTTCTGTTGAGTTTAATTGTGGGGCGCAAATGTGATGTCGTGGATTAGTTATTGTCTAAGGTTGTAAAAGTTTTTTTTTTTCTTTGAGAATGACTACAATTTTGGTTTCAAGTGTACATTTTACCTAGAAATAAGTAGATTCCGAGTAATGGTGGTTGTTGATTAGGCTTTCAATGTCTAGTAAGATTTGGGAAACCTTTAAGTCATTTCTGCCGTTTTAGTTGTTTGAATGGAAATGTACATTGGACTTATTAGGGGAAATGAAATCTGAGAGTCAAAACTGGTAATTTGAAATTTATGTTTATCATTTAGTTTTACAATTGTTGAATTCAAGATGGGGTTTGGAAGTAATTTTTCCTTTTTCAATTCTATACTACTATTTATGATTTATGTTTTGTTATGATGGTAAACAATAGATCCTCAATGTCTTCAAGTTCAAACTTTTACATTAGTTAATCAATGTTGCTTCTGTATCATTTATTGCATCAAATGGGGATACTGCTAACAGAATTCAGTGAGTAAGTTGCCAAAAATATTCAGCACGTACTGCTATACTCACCCCATTAACATCATCATGTGGACAAATATTGTATTAAGATCTAAATATAGGTAAATAATTTTTGGTTCTCAATATGATTTTGTAAATCCAAGTTTCCACGCCTTCCCCCCAAAATAAAAATACATTATTATCTGCCCCATAACAGTTCATTTTCTCCAACTTGGGAAGAAAAATCGTTTCCTATTTTTCTTCTGAAAATTCTTTTGTTGGGTTAACCTTGTATCGGTATAGGGAAAATTACAATATAAAAAATACCAAAAACAAACCCAACTATATGACAATGGACATAATACAACTATCCAAGGTAAGAAGTTCCTTGTTAGGAGACCAAGCAAATACATTAAGCGGCAACTTCTTGCTCTTTTGTGGCAAGTTGGTTCTGAATGTGCTGAGGCACCACATCAAACATGGCTAATTGCATTGTGTAGGATGCACGGCCCTTTGTCATCCCTCTGAGTGTGCTGACATACTGGAACATCTCAGCAAGAGGTACCAGGGCATCAACCACCTGCATTTGTCACCACCAAAAATAAGAAAAGAATAAGTCCAGCTAGATGTTTTACTTTCATGTTTTAGTGTTGCCCCAAAACTTAGAATTGTGTATAAAACTTATCAATTTGGAAACATTGTGCATTTTCAGACTAACAAAACAGCACAAGTACTTTCAAGTCATACCTTCAAACTTAATAGACTAACTAATATGATATGACAAGGAAAACCTAAGTTATTTGACATACCTTAAGGCCACCAGGTTTGTCACCAAAACTGTTGATCTGTCCTCTTCTTGAGTTGAGATCACCAATTACATCACCTAGATGTTCTTCAGGAGTAACAACTTCAACCTTCATTACAGGCTCAAGCATCCTTGGTCCAGCTTTTCTTATTCCTTCCCTAAAAGCTCCTCTTGCTGCCAACTGGAAAGCCAACACACTTGAATCTACATCATGGTAAGAACCATCTGTGAGTACTGCTCGTACATCAACGACCGGAAAGCCAGCAAGCACACCATTGCTCATACACTCTTCCAATCCTTTCATCACACCAGGAATGTATTCTCTTGGTACAGCACCTCCTTTGATTTCACTCTTGAACTCATATCCACTACCTGGGTCCATGGGTTCAAACCGGACGGTGATATCTGCAAACTGACCTTGTCCACCTGATTGTTTCTTGTGCACATACTTCACTTCTGCAGTTTTGGAAATGCTTTCCCTGTAATTTACTTGGGGGGCACCAACATTAGCTTCCACCTGCATTAACAAATATAGATAATGTGATATTCATTAAAGCTGAAGGTCATGCAAAGGGAATAATCATATAAAAAAGGGAAGGAAGATAGTATACCTAACAAATACTAATGCTTTATCAGATGATAGACAGAGATTTTATCCAGGGTCAGCAGTCATGTCCCATAAACATCATAAATTTTTATGGTTCTTAAATCCCTGGTTCTCCTTATTTTACAGATAATAAGTGATAATTCAAAGTGCAAACAGATTCCATTATAATCTAATACGATAATGTACATGTTTATAAACTATTATAATTTCTAATTGTAATTTTTTCATGCACAACATCAAGGTTGGAGTTAAAAATTTGGAAAACATAAAAAGCTAATAAAACACAACCATGCTAACTGATCATTGAAAATACTCAAAAATGGAATGAGATATTACCTTAAATTCTCTTTTGAGCCGATCGACAATGATTTCAAGATGTAATTCTCCCATTCCTTCAATCACTGTCTGGTTTATCTCTTCATCACGGGAGAAGTGGAAAGAAGGGTCTTCCTGTGCAAGCTTGATTAAACCAGTTGCCATCTTGTCAACATCAGCTTTTGTTTTCGGTTCAATTGCAACCTTAATAACAGGATCAGGGAAATCCATCCGCTCGAGCACGATTGGATTATCAGGGTCACACAATGTTTCACCTGTAATAGTATCTTTCAAACCAGCAAGAGCAATAATATCACCAGCTAAAGCTACTTTAACATCCTCTCTGCTGTTTGCATGCATTTCTAAAAGTCTACCAATTCTCTCCTTTTTCCCTTTGTTTGCATTGAGTACGTAAGACCCAGCACCTAGCTTTCCAGCATACACCCTGACAAACGTAAGGGAGCCTACAAATGGATCACTCATGATCTTAAAAGCCAGTCCAGCAAATGGTTCATCATCACTTGCTACCCTCTCTATTGTTGCTTCTGGGTTTTCAGGGTCACTGCCCTTCATTGCTGGCAAGTCAAGTGGTGATGGTAGATAATCCACTACCGCATCGAGCAATGGTTGGACTCCCTTGTTTTTGAAAGCTGAGCCACACATCACTGGCACAAAACTGGCTGATATGGTTCCCTTCCTAATTAATTTTTTTATAGTTTCTTCATCCGGTTCAATTCCTTCCAGGTAGTTCTCCATAGCCTGGTCATCGAACTCAACTATGGTTTCTATCATCTGGGCTCGGTATTCCTGAGCCTGCTCTTGAAGATCTTCTGGAATATCTACAATATCAAACTTGGCACCCAGCTCTTCTCCAGACCAAACTATAGCCTTATTCCTAACAAGGTCTATAACTCCCTTAAAGTTATCCTCTGAACCAATTGGTAACTGAATTACAAGTGGTTTAGCACCCAAATTCGTTACTATCATGTCTCTTGTTCGATAAAAGTTTGCTCCAAGACGGTCCATTTTATTGACAAAACAAATTCGTGGAACACCGTATTTATCAGCCTGCCTCCACACGGTTTCTGATTGTGGCTCCACGCCAGCAACACTGTCAAACAAGCATATAGCTCCATCCAACACCCTAAGAGCACGCTCCACTTCTAAGGTGAAGTCGACGTGACCGGGAGTATCAATAATGTTGATCCGGTGCTTGTTCCAAAATGTAGTGGTTGCAGCAGAAGTAATGGTAATCCCCCTCTCTTGTTCTTGTTCCATCCAGTCCATAGTTGCTGTTCCCTCATGCACCTCTCCAATTTTGTAGTTCCTTCCAGTATAGTACAAAATGCGTTCCGTTGTAGTAGTCTTTCCAGCATCTATGTGAGCCATGATACCGATGTTGCGGTAATCCTTCAATGGAACACTCCGCTTTGCATCTGGAAGCAAAGTTAAAAAGGGCCATTTTCAAAAGGGTGAAAGAAAGCAAACTACTTTTCATAGTCACAGAGTAAACTTGGACCCCAGGAAATATAGAAACCAAAAACCATTATCTTTTAAGACACCTTATCTCATTTAAAACCTCAACATAACACAGACAAATGATGCCTTTTCCCCCTAATATGATAAACTCAAGCCAAAACTCAAGCATAACACAAATTTTAAGGTCGATAAACAAACGAACCAAAAAAAAAAAAAAACAGAATTTAAAGAGAAAAAAAAAGACCATTTTTTTCCATAACATTCATTTTGATTTCTCCTAAGAAACCAAGTCTACATTCATAACATTAGCGTAGTTGGAAAAAAAAAAAAAAAAAACATTAGAGAAAAAAGAGATAGATACCATCAGCGGACATGGCGAAAACGGAAAAGTTTCTTCTTGGAGCATGTTGGCGTGAAATGGAGGAAGAATTGGAGTTAATTCTTGTGCTCCCGAAGAAGTGTGAAAGGGAAGAGGAAGTGAGAGAGTGAGAGTGTCGAGGGCGAAAACCCATGAAGCGAAGCGGAGAGAGAGTGGTTGGCCTTCTCTGAGACCCATTGAGGTTGCAAAGAGTGGGAGTCGCCACCCTCAGTGATGACTCTGCCGCCATAATTTTGAGAGCTTTCTTCTCTACCCTCTGTTCTGTGTTTGAGATAAACAAACCCACCCACACACTACAGACCCTGGCCTCTAGTTTTCGGTAAGGACTAGGCAGCAGCTTTTCCGTGGTAATATTATATATATATATATATATATATATATATATATATATATATATATATATATATATACACACTCACATTTAAGGCATATATAATAAATATAAAAATTAATTAAGTTTTTAGTTTCTAAATTTTGTTGAAATTAAATTTTTATTTCTTAAATAAAAATTTGATCGGTTAGAATCATTTAACTTTTTCTAAATTTAATTTTTTTTATACGAAAGTTGGATCGATAAGGATGTCTTATGTCTTAATTTTTTTATTAAAGTTTTTAGTTTTTAAACTTTTGAAAATTTTGATTATTAGTTTTAAAATCTCATTAAATAAAAAATAATAGATTCAAATTATTATTTAAAGATTAAAAATTAAATTTTTTAAAATTTTAGAAATTTTGATCAATCAAACAAAAATTTAAAAATTAAATATCGAATTTCAAAAAAGTTTAGTAACTAAAACATTAATTAATCCTAAAGAAAAAAAAGATTATACACTTACTTAAAGTATTT
>PYAF01001709.1:4316305-4330286 GCA_007407185.1 Glycine tomentella | reverse complement strand
TAATTTTAGAATGTAAGTACATGACTATGAAACTTATATATAAATTAATTTATATTTTTTATATTTTCTTTACACTTATATGTAAACAAAAATAATTAATTTCATATTAATTAAAAAAATTAGTTGACATTATTTAATTTTTCTAATCTCAAATAAAAATAAGATTATTTTTAAAATACTCTTTATTATAATTTGCTATCATTAATAAAAATGAGTGATTAAAAGTATAATTAAAATTAAGTGAATGTTGTTTTAAAAATGATAAAATAAATAAAATCCAATTAATTAAATTTACTTATATTTAAGTCTAATATATAAGATATTTATTTTGCTTATAAATAAGTTTAAACATGGAGTAATATTTTTTATTTTAAGAATTTAAGCTTCAACAGAAATAAACAAAACAAAAATAATGAGCTGTGGTCTGAGGCAAAATATGCAATTAGCTTACATGGTTTGAGTTTTGAGCCATCTATTTTTCACGGTTGGGAAATAAAGGCTACGTGGATAACAATTGGCCCTGTCCTTGAGTAGTACTGTCATTCCAAAGGATTGAAGTTAAGATCTTGTATGGACCACTAGTTATCAAAACACTTAATATTATATTTTTCTTTTCTTAGTGTGTTGATGAGTAAAAGCACGTCAATAATATTTAGATGTTTAAAAAATCTCACGTAATTTGTATATCAGAATATTTTATTTTTAAATTTGGTATATTTAATCACTTTATATTGATTATATTCTCTGGATTGTGAAAAGGTGTTTTTAAGTTATAATCAATTAAAACATATCTAATTAAAGTATTCAACCCAAACTCTTTTTTCACCAATGGACCTATTTGTAGTGAAGTTCAAACTAAATATAAATATATGTTTATAGGCCAAGATAGAAAAAACAGAGCAAATACAACATGAGAGTTCCAACAGTGCTAGTTTTACCATTTCCAGGTCAAGGGCATGTCAATCCCATGATGAGCCTCTCACAAAAGTTGGTTGAGCGTGGATGCAGAGTCATTTTTGTGAACACAGACTTCAACCACAAGCGAGTGATGAGTTCCATGGTGGATGAGCAACAGGGTAGTTTTGATGATGACTAATGAAGTTGGTCTCGATCCCCGATGGTTTAGGACCCGATGATGACAGAATGGATCCTGGAACACTATATGATTCTGTTGTAAGAACCATGCCTACGACGCTTGAGAAGCTCTTAGAGAATACTCTTGTGGATGGTGACAATAGAATTGGCTTCATTGTTGCAGATTTGGCCATGCTATGGGCGTTGGATTTGACAATAGATTTGGCTTCACTGTTGCAGATTTGACAATAGAATTGGCTTCATTGTAAGAACCATGCCTACGACGCTTGAGAAGCTCTTAGAGAATACTCTTGTGAATACTCTTGTCGATTTATTTACTCTAGAAAACTTGATAGATTGATGAAGCATGTAAATTAACTTATGTTTCTTTTGTTTTTTTTTTTTTTTTCCGATCAATATCTGCTATAAACTCTACCTAATTATCAATACTTCATACATAAATCTTAAATGAAAGAGAAGTGATAATAAATTATTAGAAAAGTTAGTTTTAATATAAATGGGGATATTTTCTATATTATAAGCTCTGAAAATAACAATAATTTTCATTCTGGTTTAGATTTTTGTATGACATTCATATACAAATTGGGCATATCTTGTTTAGCAGCAATGAAATAGACAAAGCCAGTAAAATTTGCGAAAATTTACCAAGAAAAAGATGAACTGAAAATTTTGACATGAGAAACTCTATTTTCATATATTAGTAGGCTAAGTAACACCGACATGACACGCGACACTTAATACGACACGACTCTCCAATATATCAATCTTAAAAAAATATGAATTTCAACAAGTTGGGACATATTTTAATATTGAATAATATTTTTAATTTATATAGTGTATATTTCATTTAATATTCAATAATTTAACAAAAAATTAAACTAAATTAATAATATTCATCAATGTAATAAAAAAAATCAAAAAGGAAGCATGCGTTCCAAGTAAACATATATAAAGTGTTGCATGAAACATTTGGGATAT
The DNA here is from genome assembly GCA_007407185.1 of Glycine tomentella. NCBI lineage: Eukaryota > Viridiplantae > Streptophyta > Magnoliopsida > Fabales > Fabaceae > Glycine > Glycine tomentella. The sequence continues at coordinate 4,328,213 of PYAF01001709.1, read as the reverse complement.
AGGACACAAATCAAAAGATTATGATAAATTTTGTGCATTAAAAAAGAAGAAAAAAGGTAAAAAACAACAAAGTTTCACAAAGAATATAATTTTATAAATATATTTTAATTTTTTTTTAAAATATAATGATTTAAAAAATGTTATGTTTTTACAAAAATGTTATTTGGCCATGTTGGATACGGTCAAATTCACGTATCAAAAATGGTCAACGTGTTGGACACGGAGCATACACGATGTTAGAGCATGTCGGACAATCACTCCCTGATTTTTTAAGTTTCCATGCTTCCTTGTTACTAGCCTTATTTTAATTATTTTTTGTTGCAGGATTACTCTTAACCACTAAAAAGACAATTCTATCACCAAATATGTCAGAGATGGACCCAGGAATATGCCTGGCACAAAAGATGGTATGAATATGATGCATGTCACACGAACTTTAAATTTGACAGAATGGTGGCTTTGTAACACCACATATGAACTTGAACCTGGGGTATTCACTTTTGCTCCAAAGATCCTCCCAATTGGCCAATTGTGGAATACAAATAATGCAACTGCAAGATCATTGGGAATATTTCAAGAAGAAGATCCTCCTGCATGAGTTGGCTCGATCAACAGCCTCATTGTTCAGTCACATATGTTGCCTTTGGTAGTATCACTCTTTTTGACCAAAACCAATTCAATGAACTAGCTCTTGCACTAGACCTTGCCAATGGACCTTTTCTTTGGGTTGTGCATCAAGACAATAAGATGGCATACCCTTATGAATTCCAAGGACAAAAAGGTAAGATAGTTGGATGGGCACCTCAACAGAAAGTTCAAAGTCACCCTGCCATAGCATGCTTTTTTATCCATTGTGGTTGGAATTCAACCATAGAAGGCTTGTCTAGTGGTGTGCCCTTCTTGTGCTGGCCATATTTTGCAGACCAAATTTATAACAAAACTTACATTTGTGATTATTTGAAAGTTGGGTTGGGATTGAATTCAGATGAAAGTGGATTTGTGTCTAGGTCGGAGATTCGAAACAAATTGGACCAACTACTTAGTGATGAGAACATACGATCAAGGTCTTTGAAGCTAAAGGAGGAGTTAATGAACAACAAAGGGCAATCTTCAGAGAAACTCAACAAGTTTGTCAAGTGGCTTAAAGAATAAATTAAATTGCATTATATTTTGTATCAATTGCTAGTATTGAACAAATAATCGGTGCAAAATTCCCCAAAGCTGAAGATTGTCGCGAACAACTCTTCAACAAAAATAAGTAGATTTTTTGCCAATATTTGAAATGTTATAAATATAAGGATTTCCCTTTTCATGAAAATGTTTTGATGTCGTAATTATTTATTTACATTTTAAGGACAAGTTATAACTCGAGTTATGGGCTTGTTTAATATACTATGCATGATAATTTCTGTGCGTCCAACTAAGATCGAATTATTAAACTTCATTAGGATGGTGGCTTCTACTTTCTTACACGCAGTGAACCCAAAATTTTGGTCCATCCGTCATCCCTCATTATTTTACATGTATATAGTAGGTTTTCCCATAGTTTAAATATTTATTATTAAGTCTTTTTAGATAATATATTAATATTTTAACTCTTTATCTCTTTAGGGGTTAAATAACATGAGTGTCTATAATAAAATCATGTGAAAATATATATTACAAAGTAACATATTAATACTCGTTTTGTAAAGAGTCTTGACATAAGTGTACAAATATTTTGGCAACATGTATGAATTACAAGGCACAAGCAAGTGGGGGAGTGTTATGACCCAAGAGGATGAAGCCCAAATTAGTAGGCTCAAAAGAACCAATGCTAAGCCTAATAGATGTTCTGATTATGTTTATTACTGAAAAAGGGATAATAGAAGGTTATAGGGAGTGGCTTGTGAATCTGTTAAGAGTGAGTGGAGAGTTTGTTAGAGGGATAATTCCATTAAAATAAGGTACTTGGTTTAGCTATTGCCAATATACGGTTGTAATTCTTTTTAATTAAAAGATGGAATGAAGCCTAATTTCTCTCTTCTCTGTGCTTCTTCTTGGAGGTTACTCTGACCTTGAATCAGAGATTTATCTATTAAATTAGGGAACAATTTTTTATTATAAATCACATGTATTCTCTATTAGAAGCAAGGTCACTCCAGTAATAAGGGAAGTATAAGATAAATTTTAAGAGATATTTTTTACTTTATAAAATTGCTAGAAAATATTTTTGTATGGGTGAGTCTAAAACTCAAGTTTTAATTGTTTTATTCTTGGGTCAGTTCTAACCGAAGGCAATGCTATTCGGGCCATGTACAATTATCAGTTCATGTTGATGCTGTTTCCAGCCACTGGTTTATGAGCTATATTTGTCGGGGGATGCAGAAAATGCAAGGGGCGTGGCAGAGTAGCTTAATATATGTAGATAATGCAATGATCGACAACAGTGAGTGACTGTGTGGCATTTGAGTAAGAATGCAGAGACCTTCCATGAGTTCCTATGTGTTGTTTGTCTCGAGTTGGGCTCACGCTGACCATGTGGTGTTCTAATCATGGTAGACCAAGTCTTGGTCTTAATTAGCTTCATGCTTATATTCTTGGTGGTTCGTTATTTATCCATGGTGCTAAGCAATAAATTTGACCCTTAGATATATACGCTCACCATGTATAAGTTGATGTTATGACTTTTATTCAACCAATTGAGCTGCCCATGTTAGCCATGGGATAATGCCCACCTATAATGTATCCCTCTAGTTACTTCAAAATCCTCTCCAAATCACAAATTTATTTTAAGCACGGTATAATTAAAGCACACACAATTATAATGCCCATTTACACTTGCACACAGTTAACACAACATGCATTACAGTAGCAAGAGAGCTAGCTGAAACCACATTAGACTTATTGGGAGAAAACCATTGAACAAATAAGTTAAATGATTAAAAGTAACATTTAATCTTTTTATTTTTATTTTTATTTTTTTTCTGAAAGCAAGATAATAGCTGGAAAATCATCATACTAGAGTGTGTTTGGAAACTAATCCAAACCATGAGAAATTTGGCTTTTCAAGACAAAATAGACAAAGCAATGTTGGAGAAATTTTTCCGTAAACATCAATTACATTAGACTTAACTCCTTCACAAACACACTTTAATTCCTGAAGGTGTGTAATTACTGAAATAAATTTTGTCTATTCTAATAAAATCTTTTTCGTAATAAAATCAGATAATCAAACCAAACTCTTACAACATATTTAAAGAATTCAGGTAATTGAGATGTAGAAAGTATGTTGAGGATGCAAATTTAAGAATTTTTTTTATCCTAATATGATGATAGTGTGTTACCAAACTAGATATCCAAACATAGTTGTAGTTCTTCATAAATCAGAAAGGAGAAAAGCATATATTTAGCCATGTATTTTCCCGTTGATTCCTACAATAGAAACTTCTTAACAGTTAGCATTTTCCAATGATTATTTGTATGCATATGGTAAAATTTGATATGGGAGATCAACTACCACCATATCTGGTCTCCTGCTTGTAATGGAAGACCGCGTGATCGCCTACTAAAAAGCACACAGACGTTGAAGGGTGCATTATTTTGGAATATTCAAAACAATATTGCATTAATATTTAACTTCAAAACATATGAACCCGAACTGGACGTAAATAAAAAACAGAGTGAATCTGCTTCTATAACCTATTGGCCTTACTTGAATTATGTCCATAATCCCTTGGGTTCTAAGGTAAAGATAGCACTAGAACTAGAAGTTCTTTTTTTTAAAAAAACACCATAATTAGAATCTTAATTTAGTCTACTAAGACTATCCGTGATTTCGATCAATAATTATATGACACGTAGATAATTTAATATTTTGGAATAATTAAGGGATGACACCATTAATTATTGTTAGATTATTTAAGAATATATCTTTAATTGTCATATAATTATTGATGGGGACCACAAATGATGTGATGGTGATCACCTAATAATTTCTCCTGCAAAGATGATGTATTATGTGAAAATCGAATTCAAATCATCTTTCATAAAATCAATATTACATTTATTGAATTTCAGAATTAAAAACTCTTTTCACTAACAAGAAACAAGATAGATGAGTTATTCAAAATAACAATTCTTTTCAAAAGATTTCCAAATCACAAATTACTAAATACGATACAATTAAATCAAACAAATTATAATGCTCATTTACAAACATGCTTGCATAACAGTAGCACAGAACCAGCTAAAACAACATGCAGACTTATTGGGGGTATTAAACCACGAGGATACAATTGAACAAATTACACCATTAACGGCACATAATTACGAGTGACAACTTATTGAATTTGCATGAAAACGTGCATTGCAACTTGTGCAATATTTCAAAGTGTAAACAAAATATGCACTAAGGAGAACGATACTTGGAGGCAAAGCGATTAAACAACGCAAGAGCATTACTAGTGACCTGAGAAGCCTCCACAACCCTGGGCTTAACGGAAGCCCGCAAGTTGGCGTCCACGTGGGGCCCATCAAACCCATCGAGACACGTGTCCTGATCAGTGATGGCAGCGCTAACCCAAGTCTGAACATTACTCACGTGCCACGCGAAGTCCTTGGCCTTACCCTTACCCTTGCCCTTACCCATACCCATACCCATACCCACGAGCCCGAGCTCCTTCACCGATTGGTTGAGACGGTCCAGGCTGTCGTTCATGTTCTCTACGCAGTCACGCAATGCGTTGTACTCTCTGGGCTTCATTCCCTTCACCGAGCCCATTCTCTTCACAAACGACGCGCATGAGCGCGTCTTGGACACGCTCACGGAGAGGGCCGTGACGGCGAGTTGCTGCTCGCTCTGGCGAATCGCGCTGGCGTAGCCGGAGAGGGTTTGAACGCACGCGGCGGGGTAGCGCGTGGCCTTGCATGAGGACTTGATGAATTCTGTTGTTGTTGGGATTGGGTTTGGGGGTGGATTGGGGTTGGGGTTGGGGTTGGTTCGTTTGGCAAGTGCGGTGGTGCCAAACGTGTGAAGGGTGAGAGTTAGGAGTAGCAGAGAAAGGGTTAGTAGAAGTTTTGATTCCATGCTTGTGGTTTTGTGAAGAATGGAAAGTTTGGTTTGTGTTGTGGTTTTGTACGTGAAGAATAGAAAGTTTGGTTTGTGTTGTGATGTAGTAAAATATGGCAATGTGGTGCTCACTTATATAGGAATCGGAGGAGTCTCAAAATTTGTTTTTTAAATGTATTTTCTTGTAAAATTTCTGGTGAGAAATCACGTTTGTATACTGTATAATTTTGTACAATAAAAAAAGAGGTAGACAGGCAAGAAAAAAAAAAAGTGCGGCTGTGTGACATAAAAAAATAACAAGAAAAATGATTAATGCACACTCATGTTATTTAATACTTAATAAAGAAATACTAGAAAGAAAAATATATATAAGAATGATAAGTGTACTAAACTACACTCACAGTTAGTCTGTCTCAGTCAATCGACTATCACTATACACGTCCATAATGAACAACACGAAATCAATAACCAACTCGATAACCTTTGTCATTATAAGACATATAATCGGAAAAGAAAAGGTAAGTCACATTCATGATTCATTTCATCCTAGACACCTCAGATAAATATTGACTTTATCATCATAGTCCCTTTTCAAATATTACGTCTCGATCTCATCGGAGATAGAATTCCAAATAAGTAGAAGATAATCTTTGACAGATTGGATGAGTGAAAAATTCGGTAACAACAATAAGTATTACGAATGATTGAAAGATAGTTCATTGGATATTAATGGAATGTGTACAATGGAGAAGTGTCCTTATATCACTAATTAATACAATATACTAGATATGAAAAAGAAACACTATATTGTTGCAACTTTTTTATAAAAAACATTGTACTAATAACATAACTTGATATCTATAAAAAAAAATATAACTTCATAAAAATTAGAAGTGGAAATCAAAGAGATATGCATGGCACCTACAGACTACAGCTATATACTGTTGTTTTTATCGAATTCCTTTTTCTATGTTTCCATTCTTAAAATTGGAAGTTTCTGATCATGATTCATTGTACCCCTTCTTTCTGCAGTGAATACCGGTAAAGCCAGCACTTTTTTTTTTTTTTTTTTTTCATTTCCCACTGTTTGAATCCACATGTTTTTGTGTTCCTCTTATTAATTAAGATACTGCTTGATTTAAAGGAACCAAAAGAGGTATGAAAATGATAAAAAGATGAAAAGATATAAAATATTTGAATTAAATTATAGTGTAGAGGTATAGGAGTAGAGGTGTGAGACCATAACAATTTTTAAAATTTTCATCTCAAATTTACGCAAGAATCAAGATAAATTAAATCAAACACTACCTAAAATATCATTTGTTTCAAATAATCGTTGAGCAACATCTCTGTCATAAAGAAATCTATTTTAGAAACTTAAACTTTTCTATCCTAAAAAAATATAACTTGTAATCTATTAGTGTTTATTTTAAAGTTTAAAAATCTAGGATAACACATCTATATCAACTCTAAAATAGTAAGACAAACAATTCCAACGAAGGTATTATATTAAAAATTGAAGCACAGTTCTTAGCTTTCTATACATATTTGTTTCTGCCGAATGCTGATTTATACGTCTCTCGTCCACGCCTCCACGGCATTGACTGACTGTTTTCGATTGGATTGGGACCGAATCAACTAATCAAGCTACGAATAATAAAGTGAGATTTGGTAGACAAGCCTAGTTGCAAATTGTGAACTTCAAAACTGCGGATTCATCAACGGGATTCCAATGTGGAGTATTATTCTGGATTAAATAATGGAGGTGCACTCTGCCAGAACAAACATCGATCTATAGAACCCAAAAGGGTCGAGATTAATAATGGGGCAATGGCCATTTGAGACCCAATTGTCACTACTTTCTGTACTTGAACAATTGATCTTGAGAATGATCATACCTCATGTTTACTTATATACTTCACATAAAGATCGTTCAAAACATTTAACACTTATGGAGATCCACGCAGGCAGAGTTTAGCTCATAGTTGCACTTTTGTATTCGGACTATATATGATTCACCTGGACGTACGCAAGTCCTATAAATTAAATAAGTTATCAAGAAAAGTATCAATATTACTCTTCTGGTTCACATGCTAATTTGGATATTTAACTGCTTTGTAGGTACCCACCACCTTCACCCTTTTTTATAGACCATGTCCATGGCCAGCATTTTAATCATCACTAACTCAAAGCAAATCCTAATTAAGAGACTAAGCTTGATCAAGTATGAATACAATTCACCCTACAAAACCTAATTTTCATCACCAGGTTCTGCGCAATGAATCATATAATCCTTCATTATTTTTTAAATAGAACTCCCATTAAATATAAGGGAATGAAAATGGAGATATGAAATAGCTGAGATTTTAATCATGCTAATATTCTACCACATTATACCTATATTATTTATCTATTCAAATTAAGACTTTGATATTAATATACATAATCAATTATGCATTGTCAAATTATCAAAAGAAAAAAAGATCAAACATCATCATATCATGTCAGAAAGTATTATATATAAGATGACATTATGTTAATCATGTCATCATTAAATGATATATAACCAAATAATGATAGGGATTAATTTTAGACAAATTAAATTTATGAAAATAAAAATAATTAATGAAAAATTAAAGATAGAAACATAATAGTATATGTGTTTGATCTTGACTATATGTATCTTTTCTATCCAAATTTCACATCAATTGATGCACGGTATATGAGTGCAGAAAAGATTGATTAAAAATAGCTAAATTTTTATAATAGTTTCACAACTTAATACATTTTTGTAGAATAAAAATATAACCAATTTAACCAATTTTTTTTTTGCAAAATTCCAGGAAAATAAAAAAACTAATTGATATTTCCTCAAATTTATTTTATTCTAATGGATAAAATATTATTTAAAATAAAAGTAAATGTCTATTATTAGGTAAAAAAACTAATGAATGTCCAAATCTGCAAATTATTTGAAATTTAATATATACAATAATAAATAAGATTAAATGTTTCAATAATTATATTAAGTAACTTTTTTTATGAAAAAATATTTACTGATGTACGAGTAAAATATTGAGATTTAGTGTCCATTGATATTTACCCATGTTTATAAAAAGATTATAAATTTGTTTTTTAAAAAATTTTTTAAAAATATTTTATATAAAGGTATTAAAAATATATTTGAATTTTTAAAAACATCATACCTTTACGAGTATATTACATGTGTGGAAATGTGTGGAAAAGATTTCGATAGAAGACACAAAACGTAATTTAAGAAATCTCTATATCTTCAAAAGAATTCATCTTCGACTTTCAATTAGAGATATTATGGATTGTTTGGGAAACAAACCCCCTCCCACAATAACAAGAATCAAAGGATAGGACATACATAAAATTAAATCCATATATGCATATCAATAAAATATTTAATTTTAAATAAGATTACAATTTTTTTCGACAAACTTGAAAATTTTTCCTTATTATAATAAGTATTTCGGATAAATTTTAGAAACTTTTTTGTTACAATTTTTTTTTACAAACTTGAAAAATTCTTCCAGTTACATAAATCTTCATCCCACTTGGGCGGTACATTCTATTTTCAAGTTCTTTTTTGGGTGAACAAAAGACATTCCCCACAATTGATAGTAAAAGACTAATTTCTTTTAACGTATAGAGATCATCGAAATGAGTTGTACTTCTTCCAACAAAGTCTTATCCATTCACATGACTATGAATCAAAGTCCTAAAAAGAAATCCAGTTATTTATCAATTATGTTGAAACTTTTGAGAACAATTTATTTTTTTAAAATTTCAAAATGATAATGGTGAGTAACAACAAATGAGTATGCCAAAGTGTTTATTCTTTCTCAACAAGTTATAGTATTCATAATAGTTAGTTTTGAATACTTAATGATTGATTTTTTAAGGGTTTAGTGCTTTAAATGAAGTTTTGAAAACCCTAATTAGTTAATTGAGGAAGAAAGTGAGTTATGGTTGAAGCTAACTTGCAATGGTATTACGTTATTGATGTGAAGTGTGTATATTATAGATGATTAATCTCTATTAAAAAAATTTGCATATTATTTTAAATAAATCTTTCTTTTTAATTATATTTTTTTATCTATAATAACTCAAACTCAAGATGTTAATTAGGATATTTAAATTATTACATTCAAATCAACCACATATTAATAACCTAACTTTGCAAATATGAACACTACGTAATTTTTAGCAAATTACTCAAAGTCAAGTGCTAGTTATATGTAGAGTAACAATTTAAGTATTTAAATAAATTCACAAATTAATATACAGTATTAAAATATTATAGTAAAAATTTAATACAATAATAATTAATCCACGAAATCTAAAATATTCATTAATTAAATAAGTCTTTTAGAGAGAGAGAGACCGCTTAGCTCTTTGATAAAGGCATAGACATATTCCCCTAAAATACTATAAAATAGTCATAATGACATCAAGGTTAAAACAGGGGAAATCAAGGAAATAAAATTTTCCTTCTCTTATTCTCCTTGAGTAATATAGATTATATTAGGTGTCTTTTCTATCCTAACTCGGTTCTTGAGGAAAAAATGTGTAGTGAAGTCAATTAGTCATATGCATTCTAATGCGCAAGATCCTTATAAAAATAAATGTAATATCAATTTATAAAGACTTATGATGCAAATATATAAATTTGGAGGAACATAAAACTTTCAAGATGTAGATGTGAAAAGAATAAGAAAACACGTGTTCTTATTTCATTTTGCATTTCAACACGTTATGGTTATTTTATATTTATTTTTTCAAACTAAAAGACTATAACAAAATGATATACCAACGTCAACGTGGTATGCAAGTATCGTCTCCAAAGTTCAAATACATGAGAACAAGCATAACCTTAATCATGTCAAACACACCAATGGGTGGGTTTGAACTTGATGAAAACACATTGGACATTAAAAAATAAATAAACTACGATTTTTGTGCTATCAAAATTAGATATAGTTCGGTGCATATCCCAATTTTAGACTTTAGTTCTACTTCTACCTATACTATTGCTACATATAAAAATAATCACTAAATTATGTGCTATTAAATTTAGTTGTAGTTCGGTACATCGCCCAATTTAAGACTTTTAGTTCTTCTCTAATTGTAGTCTAGCTACATCAACATCTTTAATTTTTTTTTAGTAACTATAATTAAAGAACAAAGGTCGTAGAAAATCAGAAAAATTTGCGCTATTTAATTTAGGTTTAAATTGGGTACATCGCCCAAATTTTGTCTATACCGATAAATAATTTTCCATTAAATTTATCAAATCTAATATTTTGTGCATTACTTTTTTAATTATTCAAGAATTACTTATTTAACATTACCACTTCCCTAAAAAAACACATTACCTCGTTCAAAACTTCAGCATGTCTAAAGAAAATATAATATAATATTTAAAACTTATTTTCATATTTTTAATTAAAAGTTCTTAGAGTTTCTATTTTTTTTTTTTTTTGAAAAATAATCATCATAAAATTTTAGAATTTACGTTTATTAAAAAGATTTTTTCTCTCTAAAAACAAAAGTAGACAAATCGCCCTCAATCTTGCCCATAAAAGGTTTCTAGACGATCCCGAAGCAAGCAAGTAATCATCACGCAGTAACAAAGTCCATTGGAGATTTAGTAAGTTAATTAGAATCTAGTATTCATGATCAAGATAGTTAAGTGTGTCTTTTTAAGAAAAGAAACTGTTAAGATGATGAATTATATTTTACATTTTGCATTTATACATTGTTTTAGTCATAGACAAATTAACGTACCAAAAAAGTCATAGACTAATCGTTATCTAATTAAATGAGTTTCTTTGCAATTACTTTTTTATCGATAGAAGATCGTGATACCTAGTGTTCCTTTGTGCCGCTTCCATTGAAGAAATAAGAAAAGTCTATTCCCTTGCTATCCCAGCTTGGCGCCAATTGCTGCGCAATTGCATCAAGCAATAAAATAAATCATATTTAAAGCTCAAAGGTTTTTTTATTTTTATAAGCCAAAGAATATTATTAAGGTCAATCTATAACATTGCACCAGGAGTCCAACAAAAAAGTAACTATAAAAATGTCGAACTACATTATTTTTTCCTGTTTGTTGCCACTTGTTAAAACTTAAAACTGCCATCATAATTGGTGAATCCAGCACATGGGCACACGTGCCATCTGCTAATCCAAAAGCTACATCCTTCTAGCACATTCTAGATTCATTCATAATCTCTCCCCAACATGCAAAACGCCACACACAACTGCACAACCTTCCATTTTCACCATATTAATCCATTCCCTTTCACACCCCAAAACCACATCCTAATTGCATGTATAACTGATTCTCAAACATCACGAGTATTGTAATTCATATATATCCTCACACATTCAGTATTATTCCACGTCAAAGACAAAATCACCGTTATTTTACCTGAGAGAACAGTTCATGCAAAATCCTTCGAAACACCAAAACAACATTGTTGCTTGAAACTTTTATAAAACCTTTTGTCATCTCTACATCCTACAAGCCAGTAATTTTTCTACCATTTCACCACTAAGAAAGCTCCCCTACTTGTTCTGTTTGTGTAAGTAAAATCCAATCCTAAGCAAACCGCGTGCACTTTAAACCCACCCAACACCCATTTCCCCAATCAACACGCACCCACTCCAAGACTGTACAACCTTTATCTGATTCCCGAACATTGACGTGTGTTTTGAAATCAATAGACATGGAAAATTAAACTCACTCCTTATATTCTATTGGGGTAAAAAGACAAAAAAAGTTAAAAAGAACAAAAAAAAAAAAAAAAAAAAAAAAAAAAAAAATAA
>PYAF01001709.1:4292083-4316205 GCA_007407185.1 Glycine tomentella | reverse complement strand
CATAGCCTAAGTATGACCATGAATATATTTAGAGAAAAATAAGGTGGCTTGGATGGATGAGCTTTTAAGGGTTGAAAGGATAAGGATTGAAATTCTCCACTAATATAAAATAAGGTGGCTTGGATGGATGAGCTTCAGAGGTTGTTTGCTTATAAAAAATATTAGTAATTTTTTTTACAGTAATACATTAGTATTTATAGATATATATACATAATGAATTTTTACATTTTATGAAACCCACTTTGGACTAACTAAGTATGAACATGAATTATATTATTATCTTTAGAAAAGGAGAGAAAGGCCAAGTTGCCATGGGGAAGTGGAAGCAATCATGGTATTTACGGGACATCATAAAACCAACAACAAAGTCATTTGGAAAAGCCTTTCCCACTATCCTCACCAACCCCACTAAGATGAACGTGTGAATGAATGTATATATGTACCAATTTCCAAATAAACGTAAGTGCTTGTTCTAATAGCGAAACTAAGACCCCTCAACCAATTTCATAGCATATATAATATGAGAACTGACGATAGTACATCTGGGAAGAATCACCATCTTCCATTAATGCTTTGGTTTTTTTATTCTTCTTTGAGGCTTTGTGCTATTCCTCTATCTGTGGCAACCATGTGGATCACTATGACTAACAAGGAGGACAACAGCAGCTATGGAATGCTGAAATATAACAACCTCTCTGCTCTAAAGTAAGAACAACATTTGAATCTTAACTTTCAAGTCACTGATTATTATAAATTCTTTCGTGGTATGGAAGCAGTGCTGAATTTACAATTTGTTTCTGACAGATATATGGTTTTAGTCAGTGCACTCTGTGCTTGTTATGCTCTTATTGCTGCAGCTTGCTCCTTGGTCAGATGTTTTGTATACAAAGCTTGGATTTTCTTTGTATCTGATCAGGTTTGATTCTTTTGGTTTAACCTTTGTTCCATTCAAAACTGGGAAACAAGCATTAAATTTAGAGACCTCAACCTAGAATGTTATTAAAAAAAAAAAAAATTATATGAAGGAATTGAAGCAATTACTTTAAATCCTGCTCAACTAACTGAGTTAGATACTCTTATTTTCAAGTGCTTAATTCTAATTTTCGTTATTTGTTTTTTTTAGTTTATATACACCATCGGTTATATCTAATGAAAATTTGCTTTATCCTCACATTATATCAAAGGATAACGTTACAAATTGGTCAATTTTACTCAGATGTCTGGGTTAGTATACAAATTAAACTTTCTCCCTTTTCAAGTATTGCTACTTATTAATTTTTTGTAATAAAATATAATTTTATTAATAATGACTAACACACCAAGACAACATATATTTCATGTTTTGAGTTATAAAATACGAAAATAATAAGAATCAACAAACCCATATTGATTAACATGTTGAAATTGATAATATTCAAACATTTCTCCTTAAGGATACTAAGGAGAAAAAAATCGATGATGAATTGGTTTGATTTTTGTTGTATTTTTCTCATAAAGAAGCTCCTAGGCTGTTTTGGGCTTGTTATTTCTTTTACTAAAATAGAAAAATTATACCGAGTATCAATTCTTTAGTTTCTCTATATGGCTATTTTAATAGCTTTTTTAGATTTTAGCTTTTAGGATCTGTAGGCTTATTAACTCATCTAAGAATTGATCCTTCTCACAGATTGTGGCATATTTAGCAATCACATCAGTTGCTGCAGTAATGGAGATGTATTACCTGGCTTACAACGGTGCTAAGGAAGATTCTTGGAGTGAAGCCTGCAGTTCCTATGGCAGGTTTTGCAACAATGTCAAGTTGGCTTTGATACTCCATACGATCACATTTTGCTGCTTCTTTGTTTTAGCCGTGATTTCAGCTTTTAGAGCGTTTAGTGTCTTTGATCCTCCTTTTGTCAATTCTCAAGAGGTGCAAGGAGATTGAGATTACTTAGGATTGCTCATTTAATTTGGGTCTTGAAGGGAATTTGTTTTCATGATGGTGTAGTATCTCTAATACTAAGATTGCAAACATACATGGCAAAAAAAAAAAAAATGTGTACATCAATAATGGTAATTTTTGCTTCTTTAAACTCTATGAATGCTATATTAGATTTTGGTATCCGTTTTGTTTTTGTTTGAAGTATGATATTCCTGTGTTGAAAATGACCCAAAGTATTGCTGTGGCAGGAAAATAATCAGGGGATAATGGTGAATACCTCTGTTGTCTTACACGTACATTGCTATTTGGTACGAAAAACTTGCACCAATTCACTTTTAAACCAATAGCATGTATGTGGTTAAATTTTACGGGATATAAGATAATTCTGTTTTAAAAAATTTAAACGATTAGCATCATTCGTTTTAGATTTGAGGGAAAGAACACACTAGAAAGAAAATGAGTGGAATGAAAGAAAATTTTATTGGTCACACAATCACTTGTGTTCTCTATGTTACATATAAGTATTTATGCACAAGTCATTTACATCATATTACATATAAGTATTTATGCACAAGTCATTTACATCAGATAGCATAACAGAAACTACTATTAACCACTTATTAGTAAAATTGTAATTAACTTTATACATAATAGAGTTAACCACTGACACACATGAGTTAACTCTTTGAATTACTCTCACTCCTCCTTTATTCAATGTTTCTAAAGACATCACATTCAACATTCTCCTTAACTCTTTAATTCTTTAAATTTTCATAGGTTTTGTTAGGATATCTGCAACTTGTTCAAACTTGCAGTAACACAAGTCTTATCTCTCTTTATTAACTTGGTCACAAAGAAATGATATTTGGTTTCAATATACTTGCTCCTCCCAAGAGTAAATGGATTCTTAGTCAAGCTAATAGTTGATTCTTGTCCATCAACCACTGCATAACACTCTTCAATCCCAAATATAACACTCTTCAGTCCCAAATGCATTTCTTCAAGCAAAAATCAAAGCCACAAAGCTTGACATGCTGCATAACAAGCAATGATGTACTCAGCTTCCCATGAAGATAAAGCTACTACATTGCTTCTTTGAACACCATGAAATTGGTGCACCATAGAATCTGAGCACATCTCCCATAGTGCTCTTCCTATTCACCATATTTCTAGTTATGGACGATCCACTAACCATTGAACAACCCATCCTACCTTGAATTTGGATGATTATAAAGGTAAATTATTGATGGACTATGAGTTTTTGTTAAGTAAACATTACCTACTAGATAAACAAGCTAACGTGTTATAAAATCATACTCTACAACTCTAGTAAGTATGTGTTCACACATCGTCCAACGCACTAATAGACCTTAGATTATGAATCCACATAATCATTTTGAACATATGCAACATAAGTAGACTTTTTTTTATCCTTTTAAAAATGTGTATCGAGATACACAATAAGAGTAATCCACAATAAGAGTAATTCACTTGAGCTCAAACTTAAAGACTTCAAGAGAATTCAATTAACTGGTATTGTAAATCCTTTTATGTGCACAATTCATTAATTAACTAAAACTAATGTTTTTAGAATTGTTGGTTCAATTAATAATCAGACTCATTGTCTAAGGTGAGCTCCAATTCAAGTATCATTGTCGAATAAAGAATCCTTCAAAGAATAAAAGTTGTGCTAAGGTGAACCAGTGTCATTGTGATAACAGGTTTTGTCACTTTTAATCCACCTTGGAGTTAAGCCAAGAAAATTGACAGCAGGAACCCCACTTATAAAGCTTAGGAGAGAATTCCAGACCAAACCTCCCTTTGATAAGGTCAACATTCCTAAGAAACCTATAGTCTATTGGACTTATGGCAAACCTGGCCATAAGAGTCAATATTGCAGGCTTAAGAAGAAGCTTAGGATCTAGAACCCTCTGTTGAAGAACAGATTAATCAGCTCTTAGCAGAATCCTCCTCCTCTGAAGAATTTGATAAGGATACTTCTGAATATCACTCTTCAGAAAATCTAAATCAAATTCATGAGGATGATTTATCTTCGACTGATGAAGACTGTCCTGCTTCCTCCCAAATCAATGTCCTTACTCGGGAGCAAGATAAATCCAGTGCATTTGGTATCACTGTCAGATAAATCCAGCAATGCCATTTGGTATCACCATCAGATAAAGGAGAGGGTCTCCCAAGAACCCCTTCATTCCCCTAGGCTTTGTTTGGGAGTTAGGAGGGGAAGGGAAGGAAAGAGATTCAAGGGGAAGGGAGGGGAAGGAAAGGGAGGAAAATGAGGGAAGTTCCTTTCTCCTTGTTTGGGAGTTAAAAATATATTAGGAGAGGGAAATGGAGAGTTAATAAGAAATTTTTACAATTTTTTCTTATTTTAAAAATTAATAAATTCTATATTTTACACTGACTAGGGTAGAATAGTAATTTTATTAACACTAACTGGGATAAGATAGTAATTTTAGTTACTTTTCCTTCTAAAAACCCCCCAAATAGGGGGGATAGCAATTTTAAGGCTTTGGAGGATTTCAGAGGAGTTTTGAAAATCCTCAAATCCTTTTCCTCAAAAATTAAAACTCCCAAACAAGGAAGTGTCTCTACCTAAACCTTTCCCTTCCCTCCCTTCCCCTCCAAAATCCCTCTCCCAAACAAAGCCCTAGAGTCTCCTCCCATATCTCTTCTCCTCTCTTCTTCCTTCTATGTCTTCTCTCTTTTATTTTCTTTTGTTTCATCTAGCAAACACCCACCACCACTGCACACCGCCACTGTGTGCCATTAGGGCTGTCCTTGCTCCTCGCGCCTCCATGCCCCCGTGCATTAAGGGGGCCATGCCTCTTCTGTTGAGGCTCCTATATCCTCCCTTCACCAATACCGCACACCACCACCACCATGAACCACCACCCACTGCGTGCTGGCATCAAGGGGTCATATCTCCTCAATTGAAGCTTTTGCCTACCCCGCGTCCTTTTGGGTGCAAATCTACCAAGGATTGTTGTGTTCTTATTTGCGGGTTGGCTGAATTGTTCTGATCCGGTTCCAACCTTAATCCTAAAAAAAAAACACATGCTATTTGCACCATATTTTTAATAACTACATCCTTACCTATTTGGCCTGACCCAGTTTGAAACAAAATAATGTTTAATGCTATGTACACCTCCATATTCATAACTACACCCCTTAGTTGTTGGGTCTGGCCTACTCTTGAACAAATTAAGTAATGCTATGGTACACCATATTCATAACTACACCCTCATATTCATAACTATGTTGGGTCTGTCCCATTCTGTAATGAATAAGTACTCTTGAAACAAAATCCTTTCTTTTTCATATATGCACCCTTAATTACTAAGTGTACTCCCGATTTCTGTTCTATCCCTTTCTATTTTCATTTGATTATTTGATTATGTAATGATATGTCAATTATTCATTTATTTTTGCGATTCCACAATAGTATTCATTAATACACGCTTACGTTCCTTACGCTTCATGCTGGGTCTCCGACTCGCTTGGTGGTGTTTCAATAACGTGTGGATAGATTTTGTGAATGTCATGTTGGATCCCCGACTTGCTTGACTTCACGAAGTTTATCACAAATCCAAAATATTTTCTAAGAAAGCTAAAAATACTCAAATAAAGGATCACTCAATTCTCCTTTTTCTCCATAAAATTACACATTACTCAAGATCGCTTCAAGGTTCAATGCCTTAAGCGATTCTCTCCGTTTTTTCTTAAAATTCAACATCGTTTTAAGGTCCTACTCCTTAACGACTCTTTTTCACGCAATTAAAATAAATCTTTCAAAAAAGATAAAGTCAACCCAACACACAAGTTGTTTTCTAACAAAGAACTACATAAGTCTGATTTCCTCATTGCATTCAGGGATACGTAGGAGCGAGGGAAAATCCCTTGTCGACCTAAAAAGCTAAAAAAATATAAAATCTTCTATTTTCTAAAAATAAAAATTTGATTTCTTCTTCTGAATAAACAAAAATAAAAAAAAATATATGATTCATGTTCTTAAGAGAAGATAAATAATTAAAAGTCACTTTATTTTTAACATACTCGATTAAAGGTTGCCGTCTTGATGACGAACGCGTGGGGTGCTAACACCTTCCCCATGCGTAAATGACTCCCAAACTTTTTTCTTTCAAATCGTAGACCATTCCTTATCTTTTGATTTTTCTGACGTTTTCCTTAAATAAACGTTGGTGGCGACTCCTCTAGTTTTCCTTTTTTGGAAAACTATCATTCTTTATCTTTTTTTTTCATCGTCATCCCGTCGTGGCCAGTTACGTTGCGACAGTAATGTATGCAACTTCTCTGTTATTATTGCTATTATGTATATAGCTATATCATTAGTCCAATAAAATGGCTGAAGTATACGTCATTACTTAGTAGACTAACAAATGGGATCTGAGCTTCACGAAGGGGCTTGATTTTCCATACAAGAGTGACACCAATATGGATACTGAGAGTGACTTTGTGTAGCTAGTGATTCTAAAGTTCGATGGCCACTATGATCACTGGATTATGCTCATAGAGAATTTCTTGCTATCAAAAGAATATTGGAGTATAATTGAAGATGGATACCTGCCTCTGTAACAAATGGAGTTCCACTCACTAAATTACAATAGCATAAGACTATCAGATGATGCACATCTAAAAGATATGAAGGCAAAGAATTATTCAATAATTCATGGACTAGAAGACTAATTTGTAATTCATCAATCGTAAAAGAATCCAGATCATTTGATTCCTCAATAGAACATACCAAGTAGTTGTGCGCAAAAACTCCTTCTAAAGCGCTTGTTGTGCGCGTAATGGCCTAAAAGGGATAATTCTCTATGCCACAAACTTGGACACTTTCAATATGAATTCCCAACGAAAGGAATTAAATTCAACAAATTACATAGCTCGCGGTGAAGAAATGTTGTTGATGGCATATGTGAAAGACAAAGAAGTCAGCAAAGAAGACAATGGTTCCTAGACTCTGGATGTAGCAATCACGTGTGCGGCAAGTAATGCTCGGATAAATGGTATTGCCCATATTCTTACTTGTGTATTCTATATTCCTGGTTAAGAAAAAAATAACTTGTTGAGCATCATCGGGTTGGTTGAGAAGTTGAGAAAGGGCTTGAAATCCTTATATAATGAGGAGTGTGCAAAAACACTACTAAAGGAGGAAACATGTTTCAACACTATTTTGAACAATCCAGCTCAACTTTGGCGCAGTAGATATGGTCATTTGAACTTTAATGGTCTGAACACATTTCAACAAATGGAATGGTGTAGTATGTGTAAATTGTTATATGGGAAAGGAGCACAGAAAAACAATTTTCATATGCAGCCACTTGGAGAGCCATTCAAATTCTTGAACTGGTATAATTGTGGACCCATTAGTCTTGTATCCAACAACAACAACGGGTACATGATCAATTTTATTGATGATTTTAGTAGGGAAAAAACGTGTTTATTTTTTGGTTGAAAAATCAAAGGCTCTTATCACCTTCAAAAATATAAGAATAAGTTGAGAAAGAAATTGGTTTAGTCTTAAATAGTATTCTTAGCGGAAGAATCTGACTATCATGAATATGGTTTGGAGTATTCTCTCAGGTCGAAAAATGCCAAAAATATTTTCGCCTGAAAGTGTAAATTGGGTCATTCACATTCTTAATTAGAGTCCAACACTTGCAATGAGGAAAAAAAACCAGAAGAAGCTTGGAGCGGATTCAAACCATCAGTTGCTTACTTCAAAGTGTTTGGAAGCAACTTCAAAGTGTTTGGATGTGTATCTCATGTTCATATTCTAATTGCAAAAGAAAAAAACTTGATGACAAGAGTCTAAGTTGCAATATTCTTAGAGTCAAAGGTATATAGGTTGTATGATCCTATTTCTCAAAGAATTATAATAAGCAGGGATATGGTGTTTGAAAAAGATAGTGGTTGGGATTAGGGTAAAAATCACGAGATGTTATTTTGGCTAACTTGGATTGGGATGAAAATGACAAAGAAACAATTGTAATAACTAGTGTAAACGGAGATAGAGTTGAAGCTAATGAAGGCAATAGTGAGGACCAAGTAGAAAATGGTTCAAATCATGAGACTCCTCTAGTTTGAATGAGGAGCCACCACGTGAACATACGGTGAAAACATAACCAACTTGGATGAATGGCTTTGCAAGTGTGGAAGGTTTATTAGAGGAAGAAGATGATATAGCATATTTTATTATGTTTACAGAAAATGATCCAACTTATTTTGAAGAGGCACAAAAAGATGAGAAATGGAGAGTTACCATGGATGTTGAAATTGAAGCTATGCAGAAAAATGATACATGGGAATTAACAGAGTTTCTTGTTCGAACAACAAAGAAGATTGATGTGAAATGGGTTTACAAAATAAAATTGAATGAAAAAGGTGACGTAGAGAAGTACAAGGCCTGTCTAGTGGCAAGGGGTTACATCCAAAAATATGGTGTAGACTACATTGAAGTTTTTGCACCAATTGCTCAACTAGAAACGATCCGGATGGTGATTTCTCTTGCAACTCAAAAAGGGTGGAAAATATTTTAGTTAGATGTCAAGTTTGATTTTCTCCATGGTGACAACAAGGTGTTGAGTAGAAAGTTTACAAACTAAAGAAGGCTCCATACGGACTAAAAGAGGCACCACGGGCCTCTTATAGTCGAATAGAGTCTTACTTTGCTAAGGAAGAGCGTTGTCCTTATAAGTACACCTTGTTTGTCAAAATTGGCAATAAAGGTAGAATCTTAATTGTATGTCTCAATGTTGATGATCTTATTTTTACGGGCAATGATGAACAAATGTTTGTGGAATTCAAAAGTTTTGTGATGCATGAGTTTGATATATTGGACAAATGAGATATTTTCTTGGCATAGAAGCTGTATAGAGTCAAGAAGGTATTATTTGTCAAAAGAAATATGCTTGGAGGTGTTAGAAAGGGATTTTCTATGAATAAGTGTAATCCAATCCATAACCTAATTGTTCCATGATGCACTTATGAAGGACGTGGATGAGACAAGGAGTTGGTTGCTTATACAGATAGTGATTATGCAAGAGATTTAGATGACAGGAAAAGTACTTTAGGTTATATTTTTTCTATTAAGCTCAGGTCTTGTTTCTTAGTCTTCAAAGAAACAACCAACAATCACTTTGTTCACCACTGAGTTTGTTGTTGCATCTTCATGCGCTTGTCAAATCATTTGGATAACGAGAATTCTGAGTAATTTAAACAGTGGTTAAGTAGTAGCACAACATTTTTCTGTGACAATAGTTCACCTATTGAGCTCTCGAAGAATCCTGTTTTTCATGGTCGTAGCAAACATATAGATGTAAGATTCCACTTTCTTCATTAGCTCACAAGGGATGGAGTTGTGAAGTTGGTCCATAGCTATACTCAAGAATGATCAAGCCATTACAACTTTATATGTATGTAAAGCTTCAAGGTTTATGAAGAGAGTGTTAATGTAAATGTAAATGGAATAAATTTAAATTCAGTTTAAGGGAAGATGTTAAAGTGTTCGGATTTAAATAAGTTTTAATTAGTCTTTAGAGTAGTTTGTTTGTTTTTTAGTGATCCTTATCTTTTAGGTATTGAATAGTGGTTTCTTAGTTAATGTTCACGTTAGTAAATTTGTGAAATGTGTGGGCTGCAACTTTTCTTTTATTACTGTAAAGTTATTATATATAGCTATATGTAGTCAAATAAAATGGCAGAAGTATTACTATGTGACTACTCAGTAGACTAACACTACCATGAAAGAAATTGTTCAGTCCATAATTCATACTATTTTTTCCTTCTATTTAAAATTCCTTGGTTGCATTGTAAATTATAAAATTTATACTAATAATTTAATTATAATAATATATTTTTAGTAACCATATTTTAGGAGATTTGATATGAAAAAAATTGACAATGAATTCTTGACATAACTACTACAAAGGATTCTCACCTTTCATTAAATTTCATTCATATAATAATTGTTATTATAAAATGGAAGATTTAAAGAAATGATGTTTGTTTACTGCAGCAAATTCACTCCCAAAAAATTCATTTTCCTTAATCGTTGAATTGACTTGTTTTGTGTCTTTCCTCGAGATCAAACAATGATGGATCAGTTTCTTGTAGACCAAATGCTTTATTTTCTATTTTGAAATAAGAGAATTAAAATTGGAGATTTGACAAAATATGAGACTAAAGTTGTATTTAAACCAATAATTTTTGTGTCCAACAACAACAAAAAATTATGCACCAAATATGAAGAAAAATTGAAAATGATGTAATACGCTTTTATCCGTGACAACAATGAAAAAGAAAGTCAGAATAAAAAAGAGGAAAAACAACATAATTTTTAATTTATTTATTCATTATGCATAAACATTGTTATTAGTGTATTAACAATTAACATTAAAACTATATCAAACATTCACTTGAAATTTAGAAAATTACTAATATAAAATAAGATTAAGCCAAATTAGGTTTTACTTATTCATTCATTTATTTAGATTGGTGATTATTGGGGAAGAAGAAAAAGTTGGTATTCTGAAAATCAAACTTTTATTATTTCTTAACAAGACGAAGGATTGTACTAGTATGTAATCTCTCACATTTTTTTCACATGATTTTATCCTTTAAAATTTTGGTATTTATGAACAAGAATTCACCAATTTAATTTCAAAGAGATGAACATAAAATTTCATTTGAAATCATATGTAATTATTTTTTATTTTTGAAAGGCTGAATTTGGATATATAAGTTAAGCACTAAAACTACATTGGGTCATACTTGGACTTAAATTACACATGCAACTATACACTAGTGTTTGTTTACTTTTTGCACTTTATCACCTTTTTCCTTCATTTCCCATTTTTATTGTGTGCACAAAATTACTTTTAATGAGTCTCAACATTATTGCTTTCATTGGCAAGGTTCTATGTTGTTATTACTTGCCATTTATCTCTCAACGAGTCATCAAATTTTCTAGTTCAAGTGGTGGATTATACATAGATTATTGGTCGATAATATAAACTATGAAAAAATGTATTATTGGAGTAATTTGAGTATGATGAGAGAGTTGATGTATATTAGAATTAGAAAATGGTTACATGAAAAAGAGGCATATTATAAAATATAATATTTTTTGTTTTTAAATTTTTCTTTTATTATAGGTCAATTATATTGTCATTTTAACCATTCAGATAAGATAGATCACGAAGTATTTCAAAGCAATAACACTAATAAGACTAATGTGACTAGATTAGTTTAGTACTCTTAGAATATTCACTTAGATTGTGAAATATATTTTAGTAACTAAACTATCGTTTTAGATCCTAATGTAATAAGTCATTGTCATAGTAGTTGTTAACATTAAAAAATGTCAAATAAATCCTTCAACTTTAATAATGTTAGTCATTGTGGTCCATGCTATCACATAGAGGTTAATGAGATCAATTAAATAGTGATGTGACACATTTGATGTTACATTGATAGCCACATGGTATGTCACTTTGATGTACAATAAGAGATACCTCATCATGGACTTAAATCACTTTTTTTGGAGGGAAAGGGAAAAAGAGACTAAAATGACATCAAATAAAGGGAAAAGTAAAAGGTGAATAGTTATAATCCTGCATTTTAACCTAAGCCCTAATATGTTACCCTATGACCTTTCATTTCTTTCTCCACGTCAATTATTATTACTCTTTATTTCCTTTCGTTGAAGCATTCATCTTTGTAAACATGAAGATGTTGTGAAGCTCTCGTATCCCTATTATGTTGTTGATGATGATTTGTATTTTGTAAACACTAGTCTTTGATTACGATTATTATTATTGCTTTAATGTTTGGTTGTGTGTGAAAATCATGCATGCATGCATCCTAGAGTAGGATGTGTAATTTAGCACGCTCAAATTGATTAACATTGCATTGATTCATGATAGTTAGCCTATGAGAATTGAAACTTTCATGACTTAGTTTTTAAAATCTTTGAGTTTCATGATAGTTATCTCTAAAATTTACTGTTTAATATCAAATAAATTTTATATCAAAAAAATAATTTATTATTAAATTGATTCTTGAAAATTATAATTTAGATAAAATATTCTTACAATTTAATAGCAGAATTAATTTATTAATTTTTTCACATTTAAAGACTAAATTTATATTTTTATCTATTAGAAATTAATTTGTCGTCACCGCACTTTATAAATTTGACTATTCTTATGTATTATGTTGATTAAAAAATAATCAGTCTAGCTGCAATGTACTTAGAAAAATAAACTGGAATCCTAATGACTATATGATGCTTGAGTAATGATATCCGCATACTGAAATATTTTAGATATTAATTGATATAGTTTATATGTGTCTATTTTTCTTTTCTTGTGACATCAAATAATTATTACATCTATATGTTTTTTTTTCTGTATATATATTTGCTTGCTGAATTTCGAGATGTATATATATTAGCATATGCAATGTTGATTTAACATTTTTCATAATTATTATTGTTCATTTAATAAGAGACAATAAACCTTTATTCTTTTTTTTATTATTAAAAAGCTTGCGTAACACAAGATGTGTGTGGCAGGCTTAACCACAATATATACAATACAAAGATATAGCATGAAAGACACAAACTTCCTACCCCACTTAATCCAAAAAAAAAAAACATACGCCGCCTCCCTCCAAATACAACGCTATTTTCAAGGTTTAAATATATTTTTATTTTTGTAATTTAGTATTTTTTTTTTGTTCTTGTAATTTTAAAAAAATTTTGTTTGTTTTATTTTTAATTTAAAAAAAATTAAATAATACTTTAAACAGTGAATAAAATATTAAAAAAATGTCATAAAAACAAAAAAATATATAATTTAAAAATTTAAAAATATAATTTTGCGAAAAGACTAAAAGCAGAAAATATTAAATTATAAGAATTAAAAAGATATTTAAATTCTATTTTCAGTCACTCCAAAAACTCACGATTACTCCAGCCTTGATCCCAAAAGGCACAACGCTATCAAAATCTAAAGAGTGATGTTTTTACTCGTGAAATATTGCCAGCACCTTTGTGATATAATGATTTCAACTCCAACAGTTGATAGAGAGAATGAAGGGAGAAACAAAGTTCTCATAACCGGTAGAAAAAAATATATGAAAAAGTCTTCATGATTTAGATTAGATGAAATTATTTGATGAGAAATATTTATATTTTTTATCAAAAATTATGAAATCCATCAAAATTTATATTAAAAATAATTTATCAAAATTTCTATATTTTTTAATATTATAAGGTTTTTTTATAAGTTTTAAACAATCTTAATTAAATATCAATAAATTTTATTGTATTCCTTAAATAATTTTGATTGTCTTGATTAAATATTATAAAACTTATTTTTATAATTTAAAAGTCTTAATCAAATATTTAAAAATTATGAAAAATACTTTAAAATCCTAATTCATAAAATTGTAGAAGTTTTTTTTTTCGATAACTGTAGAGAATCTTAATGCCTAGAAAATAGTTGTGAATTGTGATGATAATTATTTTATTTTTTTCAGATTAATTAATGTATGAAAATGGAAGCCAAATCAATTCCAGACAGGTATGGGCAGCAATCGTGCCGTACTACGTTGTTGATTAGTTGTCAGCATAAAATTCAATGCTTCTTCAACAAATTGATAATTATAATTTTAATTTCAATAAAATTTCATACTAAGTAAAAACGTTAAAGAAAAGAGAGTTACTTAACTTTAAACAATACGTTTAATTATTTTTACTAGAATAGATAACATAAAGTTATTTATATAAATAATCATTATTTAATAAAATTATATCATAAGTAACATATTTTTAAATATTATAAAATTTTATAATTAATTTAAACACACATTTTAATAATCTTAATATTTAAGTGAATTTTTATATAAAGTATTTATATTTATATAAAATTATCAGACATAAAAATCTAAAATAAATAACTCATTTAAAAAATTATACATAGATGTTCAAATATATTTTTTACACCTCACTAAAGTCTAATTTAACTTTGGCTCAATAATAATATTGATTTACCTATTTTTTAATACATAATTTTATTCTCTATTTAAAAATAGAGACGTTTATTTTTTTTATTTTAAAAAGTTTATAATTTTAATTAATTGTTAATTTTTTTTATGTATAATTTTTTATTTTTATTTTTATTTAATATTTATTTAAGATATTATAAAAATATATATAATTAATTAAAATATAAAAAATAAAAACATGAATTAAAATCTTTTAACCCTTTTGCATATCTGAAAATATCTACTTTTTTTTCTGAAAAGAGTGGTGTACTTTTCAACTCCAATAAATATTAGTAAAATTTACAATTAAAACCAATTTCATAAAAAATCAATACAGAAGAAACTTAAATACATCAAGGTGCCAGCGAGGCAACAAACTGCAGCTATAAAGCAGGAAAAGAACCGCATATCTCACCTAACGCTGAACAAAACCGATTGCAAGAGGAAAAGAAAACAAAGGCAAAGGGGGATCCATATATATCCAGCGAAATCAATTTCCCACAGAGTCAAATCAATCGTTGGAGTTGGAAAACAAAAGAACACAAAATGGGTGGAAGCAAGTGTTTGTTAACTTTGGTGTTGAGTTTGGTGTTGATGATGAGTTTGGCAGCGGCGCAATCTGGTACTAGCGCAAACTGCGCCCAGGAGCTATTACCATGCCTGGACTACCTGAATGGGACGATCGACCCACCAAGCTCCTGCTGCGACCCTCTCAAACGAACCGTCCAAAACGAACTCGCCTGCCTCTGCAACATCTACTTCTCCCCTGGCCTTCTTCAAAGCGTCAATGTCACTGTCGATCAGGCTCTCGGTCTCAGTCGCCGCTGCGGCGTCACTAGCGATCTCAGCAGCTGCAGAAACGGTACACACCCCTATCTTATCTTACTATGCTTATCTACTTTCTTTTAGCTCAAGGTTTTTCACGTTCATAGTATCGCCACAAATATGAACAAATACAATCAATGCGATTTCAATTACTTTTCAGAAACCTTGCTCCTCAAATTTTTTTCTTCACTTCAATTCTATTTTTCCTTGCTTCTATTCTTCCCAGTTCTTACAAATTTTATGGCTTACAAATGGAATCATTTTTCAACTAACTTATTTAAGCAAAACTGATTTTGATTACAATTCATTATTATACTTTAATTACGGAAATAATAATTTTCTATTCGTAATTTACACAGTAAACCAATTAAAAATTAAATTTTTTTGTGATTTTTAGACATATTATTATCAAAATCAACAACCTTATATATATATATATATATATATATATATATATATAATTTTAATTAGATAATTTTAATTAGTTGATAGTGTTAAAAAAAATTATATTAGCTGGGCGCATATCTTTTTTTTCTCTTTATTTATTTTCTTATGAACTATGATCATATTCTAACAAACAAACAAAAAAATCTTTGGTAAATGTTTTCATGAGTCTCAACTCTCTAGTTTCTCTCTTCCTGTCTCTATTCCTTTTTCTTTGGTTGTTTCGTGATTATGCCCTTCTGATTATCCTGGTTTTGGTATGCTTCTTTGAGTGCACAGTATTTCCAACTTTGTTAATATTGATTAATTTTGCTCTGTTTTTTTTTTTTTTTTTCTTTCTCTTCCGAATTTTCAGGGTCAGCTCCAGCTCCGGGTTCAGGGCCACCACCAGGTAAGACGCCTCCCAACATCCCCAAATTTAATTTAATTTTCTCTTGATGAGCTTCATTTATGCAGTAGTGATAGATGATAACAATAGAGATTTGATTTAATAGACTTTCATCACCTGTCCAAAATCTCATGAATATAACATTTCTAGTAATTTGAATCTGACTAAAGAATGTTTTATTAATTTTCAGATGATTTTTAATTTATTTTTAATAAACTTTCGAAAAAATTTAGTTTATATAGGAAATTTTACGGCAAATTTCAGAATAAATTTTCATATGATACGATTTTATTAAATAAAAAGTATCTGTATATTATTTTCTTGCTAATTTACAAATATCTCATGTATTATATTTATGGAAAGAAATTGGTATCTTATATTATAAGAATAACAATTTATATTTATAATATAAAATATTTAAGTAGTTAATTAACTTGTTTGTTAAAATTAAGTTCCCAAAAGAAATATCATTTGATGAGTAGCATAAAAAAAATCATTGACTTTTCCTGTTGAGAAAGAAAGACAAACAACCACCTATCATTTGATGAGTAGCATAAAAAAAATCATTCAATGAGATTTGTCCTATTGAGAAAAGAAAGACAACAACCTCTGCTGCTCTGAATTTGTTCATTTTGAACGAGTCCCGCTTACGAGTTCGGATTTTTTGGTAAAGTTAATTTTGAATCGATAAATATCATTAAAATTTAATTTAAATCAGATAGTCAGTATTAAATCATTTGGAAATGGCACCACCACCCTTCAAGATTCAAATTAGTCAGTCAAAATGTAGACCCGGAGTTGTTGTCTTTTATTTTCTTCCATTCCAGCCAATTATGAAATTTTTATTTATACAAATGACGTGTATTCTCATCTACCAGCTCTCTCTTACTATTTTTAATAGCATTTTCTCCCTTCTCCTTTCGCATATCAATTATGCCGAATAGACTTTTGTAATGCAATGGCAATTGGCAAATGGGAAGATATTGCAAGAGGGAACTGATATTAACTTAATACGATAGGTATTAAGAGTATATTATACTAATACGTTAGGTGGTGTATATTAACTTGTCCTTATAGTACCCATAAGTCATCCTCAATTAAATTAAGTTACAAGCATAAAGCTTAAGTAGGCCTTCCATTTCTCATAATACATTTATCTCATTTTGTCTTTTTCCCTATTGTTTCTCTCCCACTCCTTCACGAGGCCTATCATGACATGATTCATGAACCTTCCGTGGGACAAAAAATAAATAACCATGCGTCAAGTCAACATGCATGTAAGCTTCACATTTGTTATTAATTGCTAAAGTACACTGCCACCAAAGCAAAAAAAAAAATTGCTTAAGTGCACATAATTCATAACCAATATCTACCGTAAATAGTTTAAATTCCCAATATCTGCAAAGTACAACTTCTTCCATCATAAACATAATTCATAACAATGCAATTTTTCCATTGCAGCCACTCCTGGAGGTGACAAAGGAGGAGCAGGCACAGTCACATTCACCGGGCTTTCTTTCCTCCTCTTATTTTGGGTGTCTATGCTGTTTAATTAGGAAGGTGGTTGTTTATCCTTTGGAGCCTCTACTATGTTGAAGTTATCTTTGTATTTCCACACGTTGACTATTGAGATATGATTGTATTTTCTTTTCCCCTTTTTCTTCCTTTTTTTTCTTTAAAAACCTCTGATTCAATTGAGTAAAAAGTTTATTTAAATGGACACTCTTCGTTGTCAAATTTTAGTTGGTAGAGTTATCTGTGGTGCTTTTGGTTGAACCATTTATATAAAGTGGTTTATGTTCTTATGAAATATTATTATTATGTTCACAAACTCTTCCCAAGGTTTCTTTCAGGTAGTACCGAAACAATGTGCGTCTATTTAAAAATTAAAATGAGCTAATAAATACATATTAAAGTAGAAGTGTGAGTGCATCAAGTGCTTATATATGCAGTGATGCTAAAATTGTTTGTGGACTCTATAGGGGAAAAACTCCTCTGGTAGGAGATAGAAAGAAAAGTAATTTGTGGGAGATTGGTTGAATAAACTATTTGTG
The DNA here is from genome assembly GCA_007407185.1 of Glycine tomentella. Lineage (NCBI taxonomy): Eukaryota > Viridiplantae > Streptophyta > Magnoliopsida > Fabales > Fabaceae > Glycine > Glycine tomentella. The sequence goes on along the minus strand of PYAF01001709.1, from coordinate 4,298,480 downwards.
ACTTTCTATCTGTGCTGCTGATGTTTTCTAGTAACTGGAGGAGATCCTAACTCCTATTATGGTGCAACCAAAAGTCGTTAGACATGATAATAAAAAAAAATCGTTAATTATTGACAAAGTAAATAAATATTATATAACAATGAAAAAAAATTGTAAGAAAATTAATGCTCAACATGCTTCATTTTTCTGAGATTTGCATTGTTCGTGAACTTTCCTTGTTTCTGCACCGCATAATAACCATTAAATGGAGATTTTGCCAAATCAGTAATTGGAACTTAATAAAGTATTTTTTATTATCATATTATTGGTAAAAAGTATTATTGACTTTGTTAATGATTAATTTATATATAAGAATGATTGACCATTCTTTGTAGGGTTTCTTTTCTCAATCATTATTTTTTCATCCATGAAACTTAAATATGATATCTTTATTTAAAAAGATCGAGTTTAGTGATGCTCAAATTATTTTTTCAATCATTATTTTTATTTAATGTATTTTTTTTTCAAATGATTAGTATGTTACACAATGAAAGGATGAGTACCGGAACGAGTTCATGAGTTTTGCGCAACCACTTTTGATCCTGACCCACAAAACCCCCATGGTTTATTTTTTACCGTGAGTTGGTTTCTGGTCTTATAGGCTTTTTTGGATCTTGGTCCACACGGCTTAAGACTAGGTAGGGTGAGGTGGACCATTTTTGACAATTTCAACTTTAGCTTGTCTTTATTTGTCCAACGTGAAACTTTATTTATCCGACATTTCCCTTAAGACCAATTTGATTAGTTTAGTTGCGACTTGTGAACCATCATCTAGCTAGTAGGACACAAACTTATTTTTTTGTCTAAGCTGCTGCTATTTCTTTTGGGGCTTGTACCAAAGCTAGCCGCACTTGATGCACTCACATTTCTACTTGAATGTGTATTTCTTAGCTTAAAATAGATCAAAGAACAAAAATGGAACAAAGCATGAGGTTGATGCAAGCTAATAACTCCACTATGTGTGAACATCAAAGAACTAACATAGACTGAAATCATGAAGAACATAATTGATTATTTAATGACTACTCTAATAATCTAGAATACACAAAGGAGCAATTCTAGCAATGATTACGAAAGAAAAGGCGGCATATGTTCCTTTGCATTGTACAAGCCCAATAAAGAACCAAATAGATGCTCATAAGCCATACCATCTCTAGTAATAATGTGTCAAAATCGTGGGTTTAATTTTCTGACTCGTCCAAAGAAAAGTGATTTTCTCACTTAGAATTGTACTTTGTCTTATGTTTTGTTTTTTTAGGTCAACTACTAGGCTTCTCTCTTCACATTGTTGTATTGCCTTAGTGTTAGGCCGTGTGTTTGCGCAATAGAAATTGCTTTATGCACCCGATGGAAATAATAAAAACCCCAGATGGACTAATGTGTCCTTTATTAGTCTTATAATGTGCATCCCACTTCCTTTCTCCATAATACACCGTCACATCTCCTTTACCTTGTGTCATTCGACTGGTTTCATTATCGCAACCGAGCGCATCTTCGCCATTTGTCGTTAGATGATGCTAGCCACCCCATCACCATTGGTGGAGACACCACAATTGTCGCCATTGAAGCCACTTTGCACTTGAAGGTAAGTGGATGTGTGTGGTGTTTTTTTTATCAATATAACATACAGGTACTCCAAAAAATGTATTTTGGAGATATCTGTATAATTCTGGATCAATGATTCCATAATGTGATGAAGGGCAATGTGGGAATATTAAAAATTATGGGTTGCAAGAAGAAAATGAAGTGCATAAAGTAATAGTCTTGGCCAATTTTCATGGACCCAATCATAAAAAGCATGTAACAAAAAGAAATCCAAACCAATGGAGCAAATCACTGATTAACGAAAACCAAGTGGATGGTGGAGAAGAAACAGAAAAAAAGAAAAAAAAAAAAAAAAGAAAGAAAGTTGAAGCAAAGGCGTGGATCCATCTAGAAAGAAGTGGCATGAAACAAACATAGAGGTACCTACCTACCCACGACCCTGGGTGCATTTTTTCTTTTTTCTGTTGGGGAGTATAATAATAATTGCAGTAAAATGGCATTTCTGAGGTCAATAGCAGCAACAACAGCAACTGCTGTAGCAGCTACTATCCCGGCAGCCATAGCATTCTCATCATCATCATCATCTTCTTTCCCTCGCTCTTCCCAATCCCCCAATCCCCAAAACAGATTAGGTCTTGTCAAAACATTTGCTACTCCTCCCTCTGCTCTCCACATGGACCACAAACTCTCTTCTCAGGTTCGCCATTCATTTCTTCTCTCTTACTTTCCTCCCAATTACTTAATTACCCTCTAATCTCATTTTTTTCTTTCTCTTTCTCTCGCAGCCTGACGCTGTCTTGCCCGAGTTACTGGTCAGTTAGATGGATTTTCTCTCTTTTTGGCTCAGTTCAATAAAATTCTTAGTTAGTTCCTTGTTGTCTGAATTTTATTTTATTTTCCCGATTTCAGACGGAGTACATGGTGGACATGAAATGCGAAGGTTGTGTTAATGCTGTCAAAAATAAGTTGAACGAGATAAATGGTACGTGTAAGCTGCTTTCAACATGAATGAGTGGAATTGGATATATACAAAGTAAACTAAATCGGTTCACAAATCGTTTGGTTTTAAGCATGTTATGTATTTCTGTCTTCGTGTTATTGTGGTTCTTTTTCAGGAGTTAAGAACGTAGAGGTGGACTTGAGCAATCAGGTTGTGAGGATTCTCGGTTCAACGCCGGTGAAGACTATGACTGAAGCTTTGGAGCAGACTGGTAGAAAAGCCCGGTTAATTGGACAAGGAGTGCCGGAAGGTTTGCCGGTCAATTTCTTGCTTTCTATGATTTCTCATTTTAAATTTTACATTACTAATTTTTTTCCCTTAATATCTATGTGCTTGGTTGGTTAGCATTCAAAATTTGTGAGCAAGATTAATTTGGACACATATCCTAATCGTTTTATTGTAGAATTAACTCTATCAGAATCAATTTTACTAATATCTAAAGCAAATGGACACTATGAGAATGGCCTTTTCTTTGTTAATCATTTTTGCACGAGATTATGAAATCTGCAATTGAAGATTAGGGGTTTACTCTTTATTTATTTGGAAGAATAATTCTGATAATTATGAAGGGGGATGTTTAGCGTGGTTACTGTCAACTATTAAAACTCAGTTTGTATGCTCCTTTAAGCTGCGTCTTTGCCACAGTAGTTAGATTCCCTTTTTTCCCACATTGAGAAATAAGGTGATTTTCTTTAAAAACTTATAACATATGAAGGTGGTCAACCTCTTTGCCTGATAGGATATTCCTTAAGTAATTCTCATTAACATTTAGATATGTGATTACTTTCAGCCAAGAAGATTAAGCAGTTTACATTGGATATTGTTCTCTTTGCTATTTATTTCTACCTTTCACTATTTTTATTATTTGTTAGTTTTTTTTTATTCTACTGAAGCAGTAGAACATCTTATGTAGGATTTCTATTTGTTCTTATTGTCAATAGCTAGCAATGGTATAGTAAGAACAACACTTCCATCTACGTCTAATAGTCTTTTGACTTAAGAAAAAAAGTTAAACTAGATCCTACCTCCCCCAAGCAATCCTTGATTGTGTTATTTTTCTTACACCAACAAATTTTCACCTGCAAAATATGAGCTATTGGGTGCTTTTGCAATATATGCACCAGCAATTTATCAGTGAACAATGAAGGAAACTGCTAGATTTTGACACAGCAGGCAGAATAGTTTGTTAGACAAATAAGGTTGTAAACAACTGTAGTAGTGTCTTTCCTTGACCTAGATGAGGCTTAATGGTATTCAATTTCATGGATTCACTAAGTTGTCTGTTCATCAATCATACTTTCACTGTTTCTCGCTAAGTTGTAGCAATTTCTTTGTATAATCTCTTTATCAACCCTAATTTGGCATAAGCTTGTTTTTTGCTTAGCTTAGACTGCAGGTTTTATCAATTTATTTTTCAAATAAATCTTTTTTAGATGTGCGATGTCTCTTGATTTCCTTGTATTTGATTATCCTGTTACACAAATGACAATTGTGTATAAGTGAGTCATTCTATTAATATGATTGTTAGCGATATGTTTTTACTTCTGTTTTCATGGTTTCAGCTGTCTTATCACTTCTTATTTAGTTAAATCTTTCTTTTGCTTTACAGACTTCTTAATATCTGCTGCTGTTTCCGAATTCAAAGGTCCAGATATTTTTGGTGTGGTTCGTCTGGCTCAAGTAAATATGGAACTGGCTAGGATTGAAGCCAACTTTAGCAGGCTGTCGCCAGGAAAGCATGGTTGGTCTATTAATGAGTTTGGTGATCTGACTAGAGGTGCAGCAAGCACTGGTAAAGTGTTCAATCCGCTAAATGAGGAAAACAGTAAAGAGGTTTGCTTTTCCACATTCCTTTCGAACTTCTGTTTTCCTGACTTGGTGTTAACATACTGTAGGTTAAATTACTCCTTTGGTTCCTACATTTGCACATATTTATGTTTTAGTCCGTATACCTTGAAACTCTATGTTTTAGTCCCTATGCAAGCAATTTTTTTTGTGTCAATCCCTGTCATCTGTTACCAAGTAACTCCAGTAAATCTAGGTTCTCTAAAATTGCCACAAAAATAATACCACCAAACAAATTTGTGAAAAATCACCAAAAAAAACAATGAACTTTTTTAAATTTCTGGCGGTTGCACAACTGCCAGAAAATTTCTAGCAATTTTACACTGCCTGTTTCAATTGGTGGCAGTTTTAGAAAACCTAGAACTAATAGAGTTACTCGGTAACTAACGGCAGGGACCAAAACATAAAAAATAAAATAAAATACTCGTATAGGGATTAAAAGTCTAGTTTTTATGTATAGAGACTAAAATGCAAACTTTGAATAAGTGTAGCAACCAAGTGAACAATTAAACCTTTCCTTTAAGGATTGATGACTGGTATATATATTATTACAAACACTAAAACAGTTTGGATAGTGAATTATTTTTTTGGAATCATAAATTGTATGGATGCATCATGATGGCTGACTGTTTTCCTCTCAAATGTTATGTTTGACAGCTATATCCGAAATTTTAATTCTGCTACTGGGGGTTGGGTAGGCAGGAAGATGCAGACACATAGAATACCTCAAAATTCTTCGTCAAGCTACAAAATACTTTTAAAACCTCGTTTTTATTTTTATATTGAAAAGGGTCGAAAGGCCTACTTTTTAAACCTCTTCTACTAATTGATGAATGCATTCTCTGCCTCCTTTGCCTCTAATTGACAAGTGTTGTTTTAATGCATAATATCATTAGATAGTCATTCCTCATTCATTTACTTGCAGTCCATGTCCCTAGTCTGTTGTTCTCATGCCTTTTTTTTTATTGTTGAGTTCTGTTGTTCTTACCGATATAGTAATGGTAATTTTTAGAAATCCTAAGTATGTTTTTAGTCAAATATTTTAGTTATTGATTCGATTTATAAATAAAATTAATTTCCAAAACAAATCAAAATTATTTTCTAATTTTATTGATTTCAAACCCAATTTAACGAAGCCTGATTGATTGCATCTTCAGCCACTGGGCGACCTGGGAACACTAGAAGCTAACGAAAAGGGTGAGGCCTTCTACAGTGGGGTCAAAGAAAAGCTGAGGGTGGCTGATCTTATTGGACGATCTGTGGTGGTATATGCGACTGAAGATAAATCAGAACATGGTATAACTGCTGCAGTAATTGCCAGAAGTGCAGGGGTGGGTGAGAACTATAAGAAACTCTGTACGTGTGATGGCACCACCATATGGGAGGCCACGGATAGTGATTTTGTTACTAGCAAGGTCTGATAGATAAAGTAATTCACTGAAAACAAAGCATTGCAATATAGTTGTCTTGTCGCCCATCAGCACTACCATATTTTGAGGATTGTATACCGCTTTCAGGAAAGGAATTCATCTGTGTTTAATTTATATTGAATTTCTTCACCAGAATTATGAACTTTTGGATAAGATGGTTGTTAATTTGACAAATCTCTTATGTTCTTAATAAGGCATAAGTTATCGCGTTATTTTGGGTATTCTAATTATTATTTGACATGGATAAAAATGGTAAAATAAGGAGTGAGATGACATTAAATAATAGTTTAGTGCTTGACTCAAAATGACCGGGCTGACGGGCTCCCATCTCTGATTCTGAGTGTATAACATAAAATTAACATTCAACAAATGTAGTTAAAAGATTGCTAGAGTTTTCGTAATTATCTTAAATTATCTGCATACATGTTGGCATATTTTTTAAGAGTTTTGATGAGGGTTGATAATAATTATAAATATATTATGTGGAATGTAACAGTGTTTACATAATTGGAGGCGGGGGGGGGGGGGGGGGGGGGGA
>PYAF01001709.1:4257279-4288945 GCA_007407185.1 Glycine tomentella | reverse complement strand
TAATTTTTATTTTAAAAAAAAAAAAAAAAAAAAAAAAAAAAACTGGGAACATGACTAGATCAAAAAATGTTGAACTTTTGATTAACGAGTATGCTGACATTATAATAATTTGGGTAATAATATTTGAACACCCAAAAATTACAAACACCCAGTCAAATCAATCACTTATCTCCCTTTTCTCTTTATCTCTACGTGTAAACACCCAAGGGGTTTCCAAAAATCATTTTCCTAAGTTTTTTTCCTAAAACTTATGTATTAGAAAAGGAGAAAATGTAAAGTGAGTGACCAGAAATCAGAATTGGAGACACCGGGAGCAGCAACAATGTGAACAGGTTCGTTGTGTTTATTGGGCAGTGTGATAGTGTGAGTCAAGGAAGGTGACTCGGTGGACATCTTGCAAAAGAAACCCTTCTTTTTCTTCAAAACCCAATTGGAGGAGTGAAGCGGATTGAAGCTTTTCAGTGCACCACATACAATGCGAATATTCATAGCCATTGAAGCATACAGCTTCACAAAATATGATGAATCACTTCCAACAATTGCTCTTTTGGGCTGTAAGAACAAGGCCTTTTCTGGCCCAAACCCGGAAACGGTTTAAATCAGAACACTGAATCCGTCCAAAGCATGCACAGTGAAATTTCAATTTTAAAAAATAAATGCAAAAGATAAAAGAAGAGAAGAAAATGCAGGATAAAAAAGTTAATGTACAATGTTGATACCTATCCTTTTGTTGGACAGTTTTTATATATATCTATAGATAAGTACTTTTTTAAAATAATAACAAGCAATTTTTTTTAATTTTTTTTATGTATTTGAATCGTTTTGTTTAAACGTAAATAAAATAATTTTATAATAAGTAAATAGAATTTATTTTTAAAAATAAAATAAAAATTAAACAGAAGTAATTAACACAAACACTTGATTAATAGAGTTAATAGATTAATTATAAATCATTTTTTTACTAAAGTTAATTATATATGATTTCAAAACCAATAATTATTAAAAATTTATAATTAACTTAATAACTTTACTCATCATAATTATCAATTAATAATCTAACAGATTACTCAAAAATGACTAATTTACAAAATTAGGAAACCAAATGTTATAGTTAAAAACTAAAGAATCAAAATTGTAAATTTAAAAAATTAGAGTAAACAAAATTATAATTTAACTACTTGAAATTTGACGAAATGTCATCTACTTTTTCTTTGGAATCATAATACTGTGTGACACGTTAGCAACATATAACATCGTTTAAATAACAAACACGACGTGAAAGACAATAATAAACATGCTCATTAGCTTACAAGGGTGCAACTAAGAATCTCTTGGCAAGAGATATTTCCAACGAGTGCAAAACGTATCAATAACATTCAAGTCTTTTGCTGTTAGGTAGAGTATGCATCACGGATAAAAAGTTAGACTAAAAAAAATCAAATTTCAACAAATTTTTAATTTCTAATACTCTCTAGAGGTTTGTATGAAGGCTACTAAATTTGGAATAGCCCTTCTCTTTGAGAATCATAAAAAGAGCTACTATGTAGACAAAGCGGGCAATAGGCCTTCTTTTATAGCCATTTCTAACAGTGCAACAGCCACCAGAACTTTGCAATCTGCTGTTGTGTGCCAAAGTTTCTTGAATGGTACTACACGCACCTTAATTAGCTCCCCATGTTCACGAAGACCAGTCTCTTTACCTTGTAGTTGTGTGATTATCTCTTTATCAACACGCCCTCTGTACAGATAAATACTGATTTCTTCATCACATCCTCCCTTACCACAAAAAAAAAGGTGAAAGTTAGATGTCCAAGTGATAAAAGCAAGAAGGACAAACTCTGTCAGCTAAATGTAGAAAGAATTGTAGTGCTGAGATAGTTTCAATAGTTCCTTAATTATAATTCTGATTTCTGAAACATTTTTTTAGCCAAATAATTTGATAAAAAGTTAACTAGGAGCAAATCATTGAACAAATTTGTGGACTAATAAACTATTTTCAGTATGTAGTGGTATAAGGCTCATCTGCAAGGTTTATTGATTATAGTTAGATTATTAGAGCCTCAAATGATCAGAAATTGAACTGCATGCTAATTGGTTGCTAAATGCAACATCTTAACATAAAACAACAATGCCATGATACTAAACTATACTCATATTACCATGCCAAATTATTACAAAAATTTGCAAAGCATGGATCATGAAATTTGAAAAAGCAAAAAGAGCAATAAGGTCCTCAGGCAAAAGGCTCAGAAACACACCCCGGAAGGGAAAACTTTGCATCCAGTTGCAGAGTCAAGGAAAGCAGTGAGGTCAACCATGTCTTCTACATTTAACTTCATGCCAATCTCTTCTTCAACCTATCATAGTCATAAATACAAGAAAAAGTATGTAATTTAATACAGTTACATCACTAGGAAAGACAAATAAAAATGACAGACATACAAGTGAAAAAGGCCATAAAACATGCACTTTCAGTACAGCTATGTATCAAAACAAAAATAAGTAGTGGACGAGAGGGAGAGAGAAATAGACCTCACGAACTGCAGTACCAACAAAATCACCCTTGTCATCATCCAACATTCCAGCAGGCAATTCCAAAATAATTCTTCCAACAGGAACCCTTGCCTTACAAATAATATCCAACATAATAATAGCCATAACATGAAAATCCAGTTATAAAATATAATTAAATAAAAAGAAAACAGCAAAGCACCAGCATCTACCTGTTCAGTAAGAACAGCATAAGTCTCACCCTCTGATTCCAGGAGCATCAACACAGCCACAGCTGGTCCTCTTGCAAATACAATACCTGGAACCTAATACTGGTTTAGTTTAATATAAAAGAATGAAATCAACATTAGGAGCACTAAGTCTAAAAGTAGACAATATGCATACTGGTTCACAGCTCACTGCCATTACTAAAACAGGAAAACATGCCAACATAGATTTATACTGAAAAGCTTGTATGTAAACCATCTCATACCATTTTCCCTGTTTCCTTGTCAAAAATGTCAGCTTTGAACTTGAGAAACCCAATGCGCTTTCCAAACATGTCTACTCCCTGTTTATTTCAAAAAATTCCACCAATTTTTTGTTAATTATTAGGACACATGAATAAACCTAGAAATAGAATACAAAGTGAATATCCTTTTACAGTTTTACTTATATTCCCCCTTAACAAATCCTTAAATGATCAATATCAATATTGTTCTGGGCAAGGTAAAGGTTACCAACATAATACCCAGCATGATCAAAACCAACCATCTCCCAATGAATCTGAGATAGATGCCCCATGCCCCTTACATTAGGGGTGTTCAAAAACCCCGGTTACACAAAACCAATCCATAACTGTTCATATCCAAACCACTTTAAATCCATTTTAATGGATTGATTTTATATCCAAATTCATTTTTTTTTTAATTTTAAATCCAATCCAATTATTTGGATATGGATTGAATATTTTACTGGATTTTCAAATTTTATAGCATTCCTTCAAAATAACTTTGGTCGAGGTCGGCCGAAAGCAATTTTTTAGCCGATATCAGTCGAGGCTATTTTTCGAACGACGTCGACTGATGTTACTTTTTTATAGACGTCAGCTATAGTTTACTTGAGTAACTCGACCAACGTTGGTTGATAATGTTTTTCAGCCGACCTCACTAGAGACTATCTTTCGGAGGACATCGACTAGAGTTTTTTTCAGCGAACATCGGTCGACGCTATTTTTTTGCCAATGTTGTCCAGAGTTATTTTCGACCAACGTCAATTGATGATGTTTTTCGACCGACATTGACCAAGGCTGTTTTCCAGTTGATGTCAACTAGAGATTTTTTCAGCCAACGTTAGTCGGAACTATTTTTTGGTCAATGTCATCTATAATTTTTTTGGATGATGTTGACTGATATTTTTTTTGACTGACATTGATTGAGGCTTTTTTTGGTCGATGTCAACTGGGGTTTTTTGCGATTGACATCAATCGAAACTATTTTTTGGCCGACGTTGACTAAGGTTTGTTTTGATTGACTTTGACTGGGGTTTTTTTGGCCGAGACTATTTTAACTGATGTTAACTAGGGTTTTTTTGACCGACATCGACCGATGATTTTTTTGGCCAACATCAGCCATGAATTTTTTTTGGCTGACATCGACTAGGATTTTTTTGGCCAACTTTGATTGAGACTATTTTTTACTGGCATCAATGACCCTATCCGACATCGGAAAAAAATAGCTCTGATCGACATTGCTTGAAAAATAGTTTTAGTTGATGTCGACCAAAAAACATCACCGACTAACATTAACCGGAAAATATCCTAGCTGATATCGGCCGAAAATAGCCCTGGCCGATGTCGGCAAAAAACATGATCAGTCAATGTTAGCCAAAAAAACATCATTGGTTGATGTGGACCGAAAAATAGCTCGGCCAATGTCGATCAAAAAAACCCTAGCCGACGTCAACCAAAAAATAGCCACAGCCGATGTCGACAACAAAAATTCTAGCCTATCAACAAAAAAATAGTCCTACCTAACCTCGACTCAAAATAGTCTCAGTCAATATAGACAAAAAAATTACTGACCAATATTGACTAAAAAAACTCAACCAACCTCGACCAAAAAATAGTTCCAAATCAATCGAAAATAGCCGATCGACATCGGCCAAAAATAACCTACCAAAAGTTGACAAAAAACAGTCGTGACTGAAGTCAGCTAAAATAGCCCTAGCCGAAGTAGGTTGAAAATGGTTTTGAACTATAAATCGGTTTTAAAACCATTTTAAACCGGTTTTAAAAAAAATCCAAACCACTTTTATCCACTTAAATGGATATGGATTTTAAATCTGATCCGTTTAATTGGATATGGATTTGATTTTTGAAAATCCAATCCATGAACAGCCCTACTTTACATTTAGTATCTCACATAGAGACACATCTAAGTGGAAACCACAACGATCTCCCAACCTTATTTATTAGGCCAAGGAGGAAGAGTCCTAATCATATATTTTAGGAAATAACTGTCTTCTATGGACTACAGTCTTAGTTAAGCCCTCAAAGGAAACAGTAGAAGAAAATACACATGATGACAGCTTCAAATAAGTTTCTTGCCATGCGTTCTAGACTATGGGGCAAGTAATGCAAAGAAAACTTATTTAATGAACAAAGGATACTTCATCAAAAAATTTAGCTCAATAACTTGATTACCTGAATTAGAACTTGTCTCAGAGCCACGGTACCATCAGCTAGAACCCCATTCTCAGTTTGCAAGTTATGCAACCACTGCTTGAATAAAGAGCATTCAACAGCACTCCTGCAAGGGAAAACATCAAAAACACATATTTGATTAAATCTATGCCTTTCGCGCAGCACTCTCAAAATCATCTTTTTCCTTATAAAAATTGACATAAAATAAAACAGACAGTAATACTATTTTTTTATTTAAAAACAAAAAAACTGGGAACATGAATTTAACATAATGATTTTCCCTAAAGAATTATGGATTATAAAAAGAGAAAATTTAATATGAGTTACCAGAAATCAGAAGGGGAGACACCGGGAGCAGCAACTACGTGAACGGGTTCATTGTGTTTATTGGGCAGTGTGATGGTGTGGGTCAAGGAAGTTGACTCGGTTGACATCTTGCAGGAGAAACCCTTATTCTTCTTCGAAACCCAATTGGAGGAGTGAAGCGGAGTGAACCTTTTCAGTGCACCGGATACACTGCGAATATTCATAGCCATTGAAGCATGTGGTTCAGCTTCACAAATATGATTAATCGCTTCCAACAATGCTCTTTTGGGCTTTTAAGGCCTTTTCTGGCCCACACCCGGAAACGGTTGAACCGGATGAATGACACTAAACCAGGGAATAACCCATCAATTTGATTTCATAAGACATGATATGATGAGTGTAAAATAAATTTGGTTTCATACGACATGAATGTGGTAGCAATCATAGCTTTTCACACATGAATCACATATAGCTCACACAATTCATTAATAAAATCACTTAGTGCACATGTGATGCAATTTCCTCTTGACTATGCTTCGCATGTCATGTGGTAGCAACTTTATATTATGAAATCTTACTCTCAATCCTATATACAAGAAACAACTATTTAATTCATCAAAATCAAAAGAGTGGTTAAATTGGTTAATTAGTCATAAAATTTAATTTTATTCCAAGACTACCTGTAACATGAAATGGTGTAAGAGGTAGTTATTTCTCAAAAGATATCTCTTGAATCAACGTACATATTATTTTTTGTTGGCATCTCAATAAATGCACTCACTTTCATAGGAATGAGTTAATATCATTAATAGACCTCACAACTAATTAGGGGTAAAAAAAAAATTTAACAATAAGGTAATCATATATTTCTTATAATTTGAAGAAAAAAATGTTACTTTTTATTTCTTATATATAAAATCAAAGGTAGTAATTCAGTAACACGTGTCAATTCATAAGGAGTGTCATCGACATCAATATACCACAGTACCTAACAATGGCGGTTCCAAGAAAATTTTTTTATAAAGAAAATTTAAATCAACGCTTTATGTACAAGATTATGAATCCACTCAAAAATATAGTTGCTTTTGTAACAAGATGCAGATAATAGTTTGACCAATCATTTAGTTCCCAAATTTTACCAATCCTCCAAAACAAATATGAGAATGTACTCCAGTACATCCATACATCATCATTCTATTTATAATGGTGAATAAAAAAATCAACATTACTTGTACAGAAGGCGAGCAAAATCACCTTAAAGTCTCTCATTTCTAGATATTAGCTTGTTTGAAAATGTCAAACCTGGCATCAATCCTTTCTTTTTAATCCAGAATATGGCACATAACCTAAAAGAAAACCTCAAGTAAAAAAAGAAGGTCACACAGAAAGTAGGACAAGACTTATTATAACTCACATTAAGAAATAAAGAAAAAGCCGATAAGTAGAAAAATACCTTCATAAGAAAAATATTCCTCCAATACATGCAAAAGCAACAATTCTCTCTGCAAATGAAGTGGAACTGTAGCTCATACATTACAAGAAGTATTAGAAAGCAATATCTATGTTACTTTTGTAAGATATAAAAGTCATTCCCCAATTAAACCCGACTAACGGGTAGAAGATATAAAGGAAAAAAATTAAAGCAACACAATGAAAAAAGACTAGATAACAACAAAAATAATAGAAGCTACAAAGTAAATACCATGAAGGTTTATGATCATAATAGAATGATTACAAAAGCATTCTTAGATTCTTTATTCCTTGAAAATATTGCATTATATCTTCATCATCAATCTTATTAAATATATTACATTCAACATAAGTTAGCATGCATGCATTAAACCAATCATCACTCATTCGATTATACAACTTATCCTTAACAAAAGTCATTACATAAAAAACTCGCTCAATACTAGTCGTTGCTATCGGTAGAACGAGTGCCAACTTTATCAACAAATAAACCAATGGATAAACAATATTCTTTCTCTTCTCAACCATCTTCAAAGCAAGGTCAGAAATTCTTTTCAAATTGACAAAATAAGAATCATCTCTTACATCAACAATAAAATTACTGAGACTTGAAGAAAGAAAAGGAATATCTACATACTCATTGAAGGTCTTTTTTCAAGATTCGCTTCAAGATTTTCTATATTAACTTTTGCTTGAGGTGGTTGTCAAAACTTTGAAATTGAGATGCTTGTGGTAGTACACTTTGTCCTTGAAATTGAGGAGAATGTTCAACAATTCAAACATTTTGTCTCTCAGTTGATCAGATTCAATTTCTGTATTTATGGGTTTTAGACGTTTGAAATAAGATTGTATCCCTGACAAATAAAAATTAAATATCAATTATATTATTTATGCTATTAAAACAATTATAACAAATAAATAAGTATAGAAAGTTACCTTTCATTGAGACTTGTTAAATTATTACAAACCCAAAATTAGAACCCAACGATTGCAAATTCCTAATGCAGGCTCTACCTAAGGAAAAATATCAACATGTAAAATTGATATGCAACATAGATGATAAGAATATTTCAAAAAAGTGTGGGTTACAGTTTGAGCGTGTTCTTTATATAAGCAAAAATATTAGAGAAGTACATAAGCATCAACAACAAGTTCTACAAGAAACTTCATAATATGTACTAACTCAACTTGGTGATATCATTTTCAAATGAAATGTTCTATAGAAACATACAAATGTATGCTTTTTCCCCTCATTGCATTAATTTCAACCCCCTACCAAAACCCCAAAAAATAAAACAAAAAAAGCAAAAAAAAGTTATAATGGAAAATAAATAAAAAATGTTCGTACGAATATGTTGGGAGGAACACACCTTCTCTACCAACAATCAGGGAGTCACAACAGACTCAACGCTCAAACAAAACAAATCAGAGTAATGCGGAAACGTGAACGATCAAATGCGTGAGAAAGAACAGGAGAGAAAAACACAATCAAAATAGTTTTACGTGGGAGAAAACCTTCTTCAACGCGAAGAGGAAAAACACACGGGACCTAGTCCAGAAACAATCCACTATTATCAATAATGGTTACGATCACCCTCAACAGCCTTTTGCTGGAGACACTCAACCTCACCAACAATGGTGAGACCACTCTCTACAAGGGTTGCTCTCTCTGTCAACCTCTCGGAGACTCTCTGCCACTTGCAGCCAACAAGAACTCTTCCTTCTCTGGAATTTCTCTCAGTCTCACACACAGTCTACTGCCTCTATCTATAAATGTTGTATTTATAGATAGAAATTAGGTTTAGGGATTTAGTGCCCTAAATTGGAATGGGCCGAGGTCAACCTCTTGGGAATTGGACCCAAGTTAATAAATCTCTTTTCAACACATTGGGATTTGGGCCAAGCATTAAAACGAAAAAATCCAACAAAATAGGAGGTGGTGAGGTGGTCGTGGGAGACAGAAGAGGCTAAGGGCCCAATCGACGGTCGTGACGAGGGTGTGGACGAGAGGAAGTCGTTGTCGATGCAATCATGACGAGGCCAAGGGAGCAAACCGATGCGATCATGACTTGCGAAGAGGGAGAGTCGTTGCTGATGATGACAACAAGACAGACGAGGGTGTTAATGCGAGTATGCAGATCGGAGGTGTTGCGCGAGGAGGCTCTGGTGGCCGACGGTGGTAGAGGAGGAGAGGTCAAGGAGAAAACAAGGACTAAGTGGCTATTTTGTCTAACACATATTATAAAATAAAAAAATAATCAAAATTTTTATGTCCGCCCGTGCGAACATTTATCCACATGTGGGTTCGCCCCTACTACATAGTTTGATACTTACAAGTGACTCATCAAAATTATTTGGATTTTCAAGTAAATTTTGACTCATGGGATCAACATGACTTATTGGAACTTTTGCACCAGGTTTCAGAAACCCTCATGGTCTAAATTAAACCTGTCATAACCTACACACACACACACACACACATATATATATATATATATATATATATATATATTTCACCACAATAAACTATCAAAATATTAAAAATGCATGTCTCATACTCTTCATGCACGCAATGGTTCCAAAGACGCCATTGTTACATCTTGGTCCTAAATTTATAAGTGAGTACATCTCAATCTTCCATAAGTTAGGTCACTCACGATTATAATACCACTCAAGCTCATTCTTGCCATCTTATAGGATAGATCATCCGTTTCAATGGCTTTTAACTACATCTCATAGCTCACACTCATAGACCACCATACCCATACATAACAATCCATGTTATAACATTTTATACACCAAAAATGGACCATAAACACAACGGAAATTGTGTGGAAAGTGAGTAAGCAATCAAAAAACAAGAAAATATAATATCAATTTTTTTAATTGTTTATGATACTCATTTTTTTCAAGTAATTTTTACTATATTTATCATTTCTTTTTTATTTGAACATCAATTAAGATTCATAATTTTTCATGTAAGTTAATTTAATAGGATAAATTTTACGTGTTAAATCAATAAAAAAAATGGATTAAAAATTATATCCCAAATTAAAACAATCACTATTTTGAAAAGATAACATTATCCTAAATTTAAGAGATAAAAAGTCAAAATAAATATTTAAAAATATAAAAGATCAAAGAAAAATTTAATTAAAACACAAGACCCAAATATATTTTATCCTAAATAATGAGCAACAATAAATTTAATGCATGCATCTAATCGATCAAAAGTTGTATATAATATGCTTAAATCAAAGATCCGATTATTCTTCATGTTGTTCTTTAATTGTCACGATGCAGCATTAGCATTTCACTCTCAGCAATGCACGGCTTACAAGAAATTTTACATTGACTAAACAAGATGGCATCCGAATTAGTTAATTATTAATTAATTCTCCACAGATTCGATCTTAAGCAACCGAATGACAGAATATACTAAGTGTATCACGTAAGAAATGTTTTAATATTTACAAATAAGAGAAGAAATGTTTTAATATTTTAAAGATAGTGACATGGGAATAGAAATGTGACGTATTTAATTAAAGAAAAAAAATTGCACATTCTGTTTCGGAGAATATTATTTTAAATATTAAATCATTAATAAGTAATATAGGAATAATTATTTTCTATTTTAATAATTGAAAATGTTTTTTGTAATAATTAATTATAAAACTATTAAACGACAATTGACGGTGAATTATATTATTTTTAAGAAAATAAAATAGTACTATAATAACTAAGTACTACTAGTGTATATTTTATACTCGATCCTTAAATAAGTGATTTGATTAGAAATTCTAAACTCTACTTTAGACTCCTTTCTCATCTGAGACCCGGATTTTCAGTGAACCCATGGAATCAAACAAAATCACATTATATTCTGTGAGAAAGAGTCCTAAAATCTAGAGCAGCAGTCAAAGGCAAAGGTCTTGCTTATAGTACTACTAATGTATGGACCAACGGAGGTGTGTTAATAGTAATTTATTTCAAGCCGGCGAGTAATTAAGAAAATACTACTGTACTAACTTTCTTGATAATCTTGAATTACTCATTTTCAAGCTGGATTGGCAACCTCCTTCATCACCGGGAGAAAAAAAAAATCACATTTTATCGTTGCACTTCTCCCCAGCTTAAAATATGAAATTGAGATTGTGATTCTGTGAATCCATAAAAAAAAAAAAAACCCATAAGACTACTAATTTAATATATTTTATTAGATCTGAAAGGAATTTATTAGTTAGTGATTATTTGAATCACGAGGATATTTTATTATAGTATATTTTTTTCTTTTAATAATCCAATTTTTAATTATTCTTTTGTTCATTTTAATTGTCAGTTTTTTAGATTTATTTTATTTCTATTTATTTATGATTGATAAAATTCAAGATCATACTAATGACTACTTATTTTATTAATTATAATCTTATATATTTCTTAATCTTTAATTAATTTAAACTTATATTTACTATAAAGTGAAAAAGAAAATACTTAAAATATAAAACTCCACGACACTATTTTAGTTGAGGTCTCAAAAATAGTAAAAATAGTGAAAAGTGGATTTAAGATTGTGAATTTTAAACACACACATATATATAAAAGGTTTTTAATATCAAAAGATGAAAATTTTTATAGCGTCACATAATTTTATATTATTAATTAATAAATAAGAAATTATTGTTATATAATTTTTTTAAAACTATTCTAAAAATTAATAAATTTATCATAAATAATAGTTTATGATTAAATGATATTGTAAAATTATTTTACATTTTTAGTATACAGATTTTTTTTATAATTTTGTATTAGTCAATTTATTATTAATTCAATAATTATGAAAAATTAAGTACAACAAACATATCTTATATTAGAAAAGGTAAATATTTAGTATGTTTAATGCATTGGTACGAGATCTTGGTGTGTTTATGTGAGAAAATTGTTTACCTATTAAAAGAATTTATATTTAATCTTTTTTTGTATGTAAAATTTATTTAATCAACAATAATTATATATCACAAGCGAAATTCGTCTATGCCTATTATGTTAAGAGACACCTCAGAACTAAGAAAGGAAAATGCAAATAAGAATTCTAACAAGGAAGAGAGAAATTGAGAATAAAAAAAATAAAGAAGAAGTTGTTATTCTTATTCTTATCTCCGATCCAATTCAATCCAATCCTACAAGTATCCCACTCATCACAACACCGACACCCAACCTCAACATGTGCAACACAGACTCATAAGGGGAGGCTGTAAGATCTCATTCTCAGACGCGCTTCTATTCCATCCATCCATCTTTCCCAAACTTAAAGCCAAACAAGGTGTGGTCCCTCTTCTTTTATTATCATTGTTATTTGTTCCCTCCAATCTCCATCCAACGGCCCCAAATCCCCCACCCCCCAAATCTCATCACCCACCGTACGATCTATAATTATTCCCCCCCCCCCCGCAATTTCTTCCTTCCCACACTCTTATCACTCTCCCTAACACCACCATCCCCAACTCCGCTTCAGATCTGAAACCACCACCCCAAACCTAAAAAAAAAAAAAAGAAAGAAAGAAAAAACATCATAGTACTATTTGGAATTTGGCGGCGCGGCGATGGTGGAGGCGCAGACATGGACGACGCGGCGAATGAGCAACCCTCGGCTGGACACCAGCACAACAGACCAAGTGCTGGACATTCCACCGACGCCGCCCGGGGAGCTCCGCAACAGCTTCGGATCCAACCCTAACAATCTCTCCCCGGCAATGTTAACCGCTCTCATCATTTCATCTTGGTACCTCTCGAACATCGGAGTTCTTCTCTTAAACAAGTACCTCCTCAGCTTCTACGGCTACCGCTTCCCCATCTTCCTCACAATGCTCCACATGCTATCATGCGCCGCGTATTCCTACGCCTCCATCAACTTCCTCGAACTCGTTCCGCTCCAGCACATCCACTCCAAGAAGCAGTTCCTCAAGATCTTCGCGCTCAGCGCCATCTTCTGCTTCTCCGTCGTCTGCGGCAACACCTCCCTCCGCTACCTCCCCGTCTCCTTCAACCAGGCCATCGGCGCAACGACGCCGTTCTTCACCGCGATTTTTGCGTTTTTGATCACATGCAAGAAGGAGACAGGGGAGGTTTACCTCGCGCTGTTGCCGGTGGTGTTCGGTATCGTCGTGGCGAGCAACAGTGAACCCCTTTTTCATTTGTTTGGGTTTTTGGTCTGTGTCGGTTCTACCGCTGGTCGCGCTTTGAAGTCTGTGGTTCAGGGGATTTTGTTGACTTCTGAGGCGGAGAAGCTTCACTCCATGAACTTGCTTCTCTATATGGCACCTTTGGCGGCGATGATTTTGTTGCCGTTCACGCTCTACATTGAAGGAAATGTGCTGGCTTTGACTATTGAGAAGGCGAAAGATGACCCCTTTATTGTGTTCTTGCTGCTAGGGAATGCCACCGTGGCTTATTTGGTGAACTTGACGAATTTCTTGGTGACGAAGCACACGAGTGCGTTGACGCTGCAGGTGTTGGGGAATGCCAAGGCGGCGGTGGCGGCGGTTGTTTCGGTTTTAATCTTCAGGAATCCGGTGACGGTTATGGGAATGGCTGGGTTCGGAATCACCATAATGGGGGTGGTGCTTTACAGTGAGGCCAAGAAGAGGTCCAAAGTTACGACTCATTGATTGATTCGCACGCACGGCGTTTTGGTTTCTTTTTTGGCTTTTTTCATAACACCTTATTCTTCGGGTATTTTTCTTTCTTTCTTTGTTTTTATTGATATTGCACAATTACACAATTTAGTTTGATTTAATTTTATCATTATATTTCCGTGGAACTGGGTCGAATTAATTACAGCAATTGGACTGTATAGGAAGGAAGGAGAAGCAGAAAATGGGGCGGGAGTGGGAGGGATTATTATTACTTGGTGTTGTTGTTGGGTTTCTGTTGGCCGTTGTGTAAGCTTATATCTGAAACGCTCTATGCCCTTTGGCAACATACATAAAAACGTTCAAAGAACGAAAAACCTTATGTGTATTTGGCTAGGGAGGAAAATTCTCCCTCCCTGCATTTTGTTAATCACATCATCATCTATTATTTTTGGCTTTTTTGTCATTTGGTGTTTTGTTAGGTTTAATTTTGATTAGGTTTGAGCTAATTGATTGTATCTAGGGCCGAACTCCTCAATCACACTGCTTCATAATAATTCACTGATGGAGTAATATTAAGAATTCAAACATGGGATTTGATTGTGTTTGTTTGTCTGTGTTAAGGAATTGTACTTTCTCTTGTATTGCTTTGAATTTCATTGCAATTCATGAAATTATCACTAAACTCAAGCTTCCAACATCACATATATATAGTCATTTCACTTATGCAGTGGCTACTATATTTACTTTAAAAATAATTGTGAAGCAGGAAGGAGTACCCTGAAATAAGTCTTAGTAAATAGCTTAGTTAATATCAAGACTTGCGAGTATTGATAAAAATTTTGCAAGTTACAAATGATCAATTTAAGATACTTTTGGAAGTTTACATTTCAAGGCCACTTTTTCTGAATGTATTAGTATATTCAGAAACTTGATGGACTTAGCCAAGTTTAGTGAAAATTATTTCATGCTTTGAGCACAAAACTTGTTACACCTGAGCTGGATTTTGTTTCTCTGCTTATAGAACCATTATTAAGTAGAATTCATTTTCTACAATTAAATTAAGTTGTGCATTGCTTGGTTCCAAATGTATGAGTTAGTATCTAACTATCAATTGAGTTGATATTGGGAAGTATATTTCTTGGCTTTCTTATGGTGGATATTAATATCTAGGTATGTTTCCATAATAGTACCATTTTAAGCTTATTTTAGCGTGACAAGTCTCAATATTCATTCCCATATCCATTCATATGGGAATGATATTAAGACTTGTCACCACAACTAAATGAGCTTAAAATGTCAATGGGGTTTAGCTCAGTTGGTTGAGTAAGATGCATGAGTTATTGTAAATCTCTTGAAATTGTCTTCGGTTCCTACGAATATTTTTTTTTCCATATTCATTCTTTTCAAATCTGTTATGGTCTCATAGCACCAAAATTTCAATCAATCTAGTTCTCTATGGTCAAATATGCTATCTAATGCACAATATCCATTAAAAGAGATACAGGAAGTCAGTAACAGTGCCTCGTCCCTGCCCAAATTGTACTCGATTGTGCAAGTTTATGTTTTGCCTGCCTTGCTAGGTCAGAGGGTATCTTGGCTGCTAAATTAAGTGAACAGTGGCATCTCTGCAAAGACTGTCATGTTTCATACTCACCACCAGTCACTTATGTCCTAAACTATGGTTTTAAGTTTCAAGGTGGTTACAGTTCAACAACACCCACCATCCAAAACATTGAAAAATGGCATTCCTTGCATCCATTTGGCCCAATCTCGGAAATTGGTTGCTGTTATGCTATCTTCGTCGAGCTAGTTGAAAGTTGAATTGTGGCTTTCTAAATGTAGTTATTTAAGATATTTGGTTTGTTAAATTTCCATTCTTGTCAAAGAGCTAGGGAAATGTCCATGTCTGAAGCCGGTCAAATTGCTATTTAAGTATTTGCTTGGGTCATTTGGAAGTTGCTAATGGCACAATCTATGCAGCTATTCATAAGTTTTAGGACTATCATATGAACTTGACTTGTGTAGTTGGTCGATGTTAGGTGTGTAATAATGTCACGATTTTGATTACGCTAAAACAGCATGTGACTTCTTACCTAAAGATTAAATTAATAAGGACCATGTGATCAAATTCAATTCGTGTATTTTGTTGGACATAGCAACTAGCACTCCTTTTTGATTTAAAATTCCCCTTTCATAAGGGTATAACATTAAAAGAGAGAGAGAGAGAGAGAGAGAGAGAATGTTTTAAAGAGATTGGATTTAGTTAAGATCGAGACTATATTTTCGGAATCATTTCAGCCTTGTTGAGCCGTATAAAACAATGTTTAATATAGAAATTCATTTGCTTACGAATTTACAACTTAGTGACCGACAATCAATTTATCAAAATCTAATTCGATGAAACGAATAATTAAACAATGA
Source organism: Glycine tomentella (assembly GCA_007407185.1). Classification (NCBI taxonomy): domain Eukaryota; kingdom Viridiplantae; phylum Streptophyta; class Magnoliopsida; order Fabales; family Fabaceae; genus Glycine; species Glycine tomentella. The sequence goes on along the minus strand of PYAF01001709.1, from coordinate 4,272,922 downwards.
TCACTCTTCAGTATTCATACTCGCCTTAGTTCTAATCCATAGTCATTACGAGAAGAGAAAAAACTTGGGAGTATATTTAAGAAATAATTGAACAAGTGTCAGTCTTCAATTATTCATACATGTTAAAAATGGATACCAGCGTTATACTCTTCATAATCTTCAATTAGGCTTTCTGTCTAACCACAATCATATCTGTTTCTAATCCCTTACGACTTAGGAGTTTTGTGCCTGAACTGAAGTTTATCAAACTTGTTTATAGTGTTAGTATGACAAAGTCAAAAAACTTAGTCCGGCCAGAAGTGGATTCAGTGACATATTCTAACAAATCATTCAGCCGAAGGAATTAAAACAATTTCTCACCGAAACTCTGAACTGATACCTGCCATTTGGATTAAATGACACGCGTTTACCATCTTTGGAACATTGGAATACAAATCCGGGCATTTGTTTTTGTACCCCTTTTGAGTGAGAGTGAGAGCGGTAGTGTGTGCCGGAACCGGATAAAAAACATAATTGAGAGAAAATTTATTAAACGTGATAAATTAAATTTTTTGATAAAAACAAAAAAAAAGAAATTACAACAAAATTAAGGTGTGAATAAAAAATATGGGGTTAAATAAACATCCTAGAATTCCTCACACTCCGTGCAACGCAACGTTGTTGATAATTTGGTCTAGACTAGGAACAGTGATCATTTTGCCATTATTCACCTAAATATATACCACAATGTCACATCAACAGTAAAAATTTCCAAACTGTCACACGGGCTATTTCGCCCCAATAGATGATGTACATCCTCCAGAATGATGGTGACCTCACCCATAGTCATATGGAATGTAGGAGTATGTGGACGTCATCTCTCTACAAGCGCTGAGACAAGGTGGTAGTCGATCTGAAATAAACCATGGTTACATATATATTACAATACAATCAAAACACCATTATAGAAGGTCATACAATACTGAATATGCTTACCTCGTGATTGTGCAGATACGCAACGTGATAAAAACCAGTCTGTCTAAGCCACGAGTGGATCTCCTCAAGTATAGCTATATGATCATGTGTCGTGGTATGCCTAACATTAAGTACACGATCCCGTGCAATCGGATCTCCCTGGGAATTCCACACATATGTGGATATATGTTTCTCCTGTAGTGTTAGGAGAGTCCGTATAGGGGTCAACCACGCTCAATGGAGACCCAGGCGATGGGGACGGTGGGACATCTTCATCGTGATCCATTAATCTATATCAATTTTTTTTTGCAAAATTAGCCATTATTTTTTAAAAATAATTTAAATATGCCTAACTTTTAGTTAATAAATAAAATAATTAACAACCAATACTAAATTAAATATGCCTAACATAAATTAAATATCCTATAGGTTAATTAAAAAAAATATGCCTAGCCTATGTTGATTAAAAAAAATTAATAACCAATCCTAAATTAAAAATGCCTAACCTAAATTAAATATCCTATAGGTTAATTAAAAAAAATTAATATCCTAATATAATAACATTCATTGTCAAATTATAATTCACATTATACAAACTTTTGATGTAATTTTTGTAACATTTAATATTTTATTATACATTAATATCATTAACTATTTTGTGTATATATATTAATATATTTTTATGAATTAAAATAAAATAGATAACTACATAAAAAAAGTTATAACATATATAAAATTTATAAATTATAAAATTAGTATCTGTGGAGGAGACAGTATACTAAGCTAGTTAAATATAAATATCAAGGTAGTATTAATTAATGTTATTAAAGTAATATTTCATACAAATAAATAAATAAATTGATATCTTTATATAATAGTAATAATAATTAATCATTAATTTTTTGTAATTGTATTTAATAAATAAATATTTTAATTGAACAAGTGTCAGTCTTCAATTATTCATACATGTTAAAAATGGATGCCAGCATTATACTCTTCATAATCTTCAATTAGGCTTTCTGTCTAACCACAATCATATCTTGTTTATAGTGTTAGTATGACAAAGTCAAAAAACTTAGTCCGGCCAGAAGTGGATTCAGTGACATATTAAACTTCCAACAAATCATTCAGCCAAAGGCATTAAAACAATTTCTCACCGAAACTCTGAACTGATACCTGCCATTTGGATTAAATGAAACGCGTTTGCCATCTTTGGAACATTGGAATAAAAATCCGGGCATTTGTTTTTGTACCCCTTTTGAGTGAGAGTGAGAGCCGTAGTGTGTGCGGAACTGGATAAAAAACATAATTGAGAGAAAATATTTACTAAAGGTAATCAGTTAATTTTTTCGATAAAAACAAAAAAAATGAAATTGGAACAAAATTAAGGTGTGATTAAAAAATATGGGGTTAAAAAAACATCCTAGAATTCCTCGCACTCCATGCAATGTAACGTTGTCGATAATTTGGTTTAGACTAACCTCTTGGAATGTATCTCCTACCGCCGAGGCATGTCAAACCTAGTATATTAAATTTGAACAGTTAATTTTCTTACATCATGCGTTCATTTTTATCTATTTTATTACTTAAATTTAATTCATCTCAATTTGAATTTTAACAAATTATATCAAATTAATGGACACAAAAAGTGTCTTCATTTACAAATTTTATTTATATAACATCCTCATCAATTTTTAAAATTCATTTCTGTTGATCAATCCCAATATATTAAATTTAAATGCTCAACCAAGATTGAAGTTGTCTCTTAATATGCCTCATTTTTTTTTTATGAAAATGTCATTTTTTAAGTAACTTGCATTTTTTTTTTTAAAGTCTAATTAGGGATTGTCTAATTAATTGATGTGAAATAGTGGGCCTTCTTACGGAATAGATGACCCACAAACATCTGGTCATCCAACTTGGGTGGCCTTTTACACAGATTAGATCAGAAGGGAAGCAACGACAAGTGAGTTGCGTTGAGGTTGAATTACGACCCAACTCGGTTAAGGTTAAGGCAGTATATAGCCTCCCAAACTGTGAGACATGATGCAGTACTTAGCCATCTTTTGATATGAGAAGGGATCAGTACACAACGTCACAAGTTTTGTGCTATGAAAAGCAATTAAGCTTTTAATGGAACAGTCGATTTATACCAAAGGTTAAGACAAGGCCCAACTCGGTTCAGTTACATACACCATTCTTGAAAGTAGGAGTAAATAAATTACGTGTTAATGCTATGAAAAGCGAAACTGGCATAAGCTTAAGACAACACAACACTCGCCTTAAATGATATTTTTTTTGGATTATCAGGGGAAGTTATAGAAGATACAGCTGTGCACCTAGGATTTGTTCATCTCCAGTTGTGTGTTTGGTTGAGAGGATGAAAATAGATAAGAAATATTTGAATTACACTAGAGAGTAGAAGATGTGAGACCCACTTGGGATCCACCATATTTCTTCTTTATTTCTCTCCTTCCCCTCTCTACTAAACACAAGGAAAAAAAAATGTAAGATTCTGTATACAGTAAAAAATATACATCTATCATCCGTATAGAGTTGTTAGGGGACTGTCAGATTCAACTATGTACCGTCAATCTTCATGTCAGCAGCAGCAAAAATTCAAGTCTGATGTTCATAACTAAGCAGGTTGCACATTTTCCCTCGTTTATTTTTGTCACCGAATTCCCAAGCTCCTGGATCATTTCAGTTAGAATGTTGAATACATAAGCAATTGATTTTTGTTTCTGGGTGTGAGTTAACAATCGTATTAAACATGAAGAGTAGTGTCCACTGCACATACCTCCTTGCACCCATCAGACTGATGCAACTGCCATTCCCTCGAGAAGTTTGGTTTGCCCTTAACATAAAAGCCTTCTCCTGCATCATGGGTCAGCTAGATGATGAAATTTAGCATTTATGATGAATCACTAAAAGATAGAAATACTATAACTTAAAAATATTTAATTAAAAGAAGTTATATGAAAAGCAAAGGCTCAACAGAAGTCATGTTCTTCAGACACTATTATACTTAAATATATTATTACCTCTTGGTCCGGACGAAAAGAATTTAATATATTTTCTTTTGAATCCTTGCACCAAGAAACAAAGAACTCAATACAATGCCAAGAGGAAAAATAATGCAACATCATTACGTGTAACTCAAAATTATAGAAGATAATTTATTGGGGAAAAAAAGGAACGTAGAGGGTTAAACCTTTCTACACATCCCGGAATGCTGAGGCAGTTTGAAATGAGATCCATTGTTTGGCTGGCCTTCAGATGTCAGAGACAACTAACATTTTGAGAAAGTTAAAAGATTGAGAATCGTTAAAAATATCTTTATGGTAAGTAACAATACCAATAGAAATTTCAAGTGGCAAAGTTACAATGCAAAAAAAGAAAAACACTTAAATTGCCCTGTAAGGTTCAAGAGTTAACTCGAGAAAGTGCATCAAACAAAAAAGGTAGCCCAAAATATCAATTAAAAACGAAAGAAGCATTAATTCACCTTGCTGAAGAGTTCAATTGGGGGGTCATGCTGAACCTCCTTTTCAGTCTGTAAATCAGATTCCTAAATGAATTGAAGCAATGTACAATCAATAAATTTTTCTACCCAGAAAAAAATCATGGGAAGAGAAAATCAATGTAACACTATGCCTTACCATTGGGACTATTGTTTCCTGTTTGTTGTTATGGAAAACACCACCACTTCCTTTACTTGGAAGTATCTGTAGCCAGACATTTTGGAAGGAAAGACAAAATTAAATAAAATTGCAGACAACAAGGGGAACAAAAGAATCTGAACTTCAGAATTCTCTAAGATATATTCCAGAAGTCACATTAATCTCATACAGAACAACAGTTCCTCTATAATACAGAGAAGAAAATAAGATGCACTCAATAGAGTTACCTCATAATACATTATATTTCATTCAATATTTTTACAGATATTGCCTTTAGGATTGTGTACAATATTGAGTTCTACAGGAAACTTTTCTTGACACTATCTGAAATAATGCTATTGTCATGTAGATCTGGCTTGAATATTAATACCTTTTTACAATAAATCAGCTTTATAATGATATATCTATGAGTGAATCTTATACTACTATACTAACAAGTATGAAGGAGATAAATGCTTATGTTTCATGGTATAAGAACACTACAGTCTGTGCAAGTTTTGTTATGTTTTCATTGAGGCATAAAGATTGTATAAACTATTTCAATCAGAAATTATTTTATATTATATCTCATCCACTGCCAGAAAATATAATTCAGGTTCATATTTTATTCTTTGCTAACAAGTTATTACTATGTTTCTTATCAAAATTTAACATTGCTGTCTCATTACCTTCTTATTAAGAGGCTGAGCTTTAAAAATATGAGTAAAACCCAATCCATCATTAGTTGGTGCAGTAGCAGCAGCAGCAGGTCTATGGACAGAGACAGTATTTTGTATTTAATACCATTGTTTCATGAACAGCCATAGTTTGAAGGGACACTTATCACTATCACCACATTTATTAGTGATTACCTTCTTAAATCCTTGATTCTATTTTCTAAAGCAGAAACAGTAGTATGCTTGTCCCAACCCTGCAACCAGATAACTTTGGTCTCAGAAATACTAATCATATCTATCGTGTAAAACAAGAAAATGCAAATCAATCATAAAATACATAACCAATTTTAATATTTAAAATTTAAAATTGTATGAACAAAAAGTTAAATTAACCTTATCAGAATCATCATAGTGAAGTGAAGATGACATAGCAGATGTGTGTTGCATTGCCCTCTCCAAAGTCTTCAAGTGAAATTCCTGAGAAGTAAATACAGAAAACCTGAACTTAAAGATATATAACAGAAATAAAAAAAAAATCCTAATTAATTGTTCAGTTCTTTTCCTTTATAATCATAGGATGGTGATAAATATGGATGAATGAAGAAACTAAATATCAGAACTCGGACTTACTTGAAATTCAGGCAATCTTGGAGTGCTCCTTTTGGGAGGTAGCAATGAAGGAGCCTCGAAAATCTAGATTGTGAACATAATTTAGAGGAGACGATGACAACAGCGCACCAAATTAACCAAGCAAAAGCAATTATATCTACAGCAAGAACTAACCTTCCTGTTTAATGGGCGAGCTTTGAATCTGGGAGCAGCAACTGTCACATGCTCTGCCTCTCTAACATTTTTGGGTCTGTGAAGCACATGAATTTCTCAATGTCTATTATCTTAACACTCTTAAGAAGAGAATTCATCATCAAATTTCAGTGAACATTACACATCCACGATCACAAACCTTATCCTTTGTGCTCTACGAGCTGTTCTAAGGTCAGGCTCCCTTGGAATAGTAAGCCTCAGCTTCGAACATGCAGAGTTTTGCTCAACAGTAACAGCCTGCAAGAACAGACAAATGTATAGAGTATATCATGTGAACCTCTTTTCTACCACCTCAAGAAACAAGATCATATTCCTTAAAGATATGAAACACTCTTGCCCTTCCCAATTGCAGTTTAGGCACTTAATAGAGGATACCCTTAGCCATTAACAAATTTCCGGTCAACAACAGTATTAAAATAAAATGAATGTCATTACTTCTTTCTGCAAAATCAAATAAGGAATAACATATGAAGGACAAAAATATGAGTACCGTGCAATTCATATGCAGAGGATACTTAACAATTTTTGTATAATCTACATTAACCAAGGGAAGATTCAACAATTCTGCGTTAGGATTCATACCATCATTGGTGCCTTGTGGAAAAAATTGGTTTGCTGCTTCACATCAGAAACCTGTCATAGAGACAATACAGTAAGCATTTCAAATGCCCTGTCTACAATAAATGTGATGTCAACATTACTCAAGTTCCATTTGAATTCCTGGTCCATGTTTCAAATACTTCCACACTCCAACCAAACATCAAAGACTAAGGGTACATTTGGGAGGGAAAGGCAAGGGAGGACAAAAGATTTAATTTTAAATTAAGAAAGTTATGTAATGTATGTAAAAATAAACACAAGATTATGGCATTAAGTTTATGCTAACCTATCATTTTGTTTAGAAAATATTTATTAGAAACGAAAAACTTGCCCTCCCTTTCCTTTCCCTCCAAAACCCAATTCTCAAACACACCCTAAATGTAATTCTACTAATGCATTTTACTGTTACCCATGAAAAATATCAACTAAGCACTCATAAGTTCCTTAGAGCAATTCTGATACACACAAATGTAATGATTGTAGGAAAATTTTCATAAGATGCATCATTTGTAACTTACTAGGAACTGCATAAAATTTCACACCATTACATAGTCAACTTCAAGATCAATTTCTTGTATATACTTCAAGAAGCCAAATATGAAGGCAGTTTCTTCAAGTTCAAGTATTGTAAATCAGACAGAGAAGAAAGACTAAAACAACTTGCAGACCTTACACAAGAGACCGCCCTCTAATTTTTGCCGCTTGGCAGCTTGACTTTCTACCCCAGAAGAGGTAGATAAATTTTGTACATTCTGAGTTAGTAGCTTCTGAAATCTGAGAATGGAAGAGTTGCAGATATAAGGTTATATGGGTTTTTTCCAGAACCAGAAAAAAAAAAAAATCAAAGATATACAGTAATAATAATCCCATAGCTGTACTTATTAAAAGAATATGACTTCATAATGAATAAAATGCCTATCCAAGTTAGCGAGCACTTTAATGCACCCCTTCGAGCAAACAGAGATAATGTAGTATAGTGCAATAAAATGTTACATTTCAAAATAAATGGCAATTCATATTGTCATTCTACTTCTCCCACCCAATAAAAAAACCATGTCTCTTTAACTACTAAAAACAAAAAAATTATTCTAATTAATTATCACCTTGAACCGATGTTTTTAGCAGGGCGATTTTGCTTGGCCAATTGACTAGCAGTAGGTTTCATTAGTGTTGAACTCTTTGGTACAGCAGACTTAGCCTTAGAAAAATTGTTGCTGATTGTCTTACTGCCAAAGGTAAGTCCTAGAAAAAAGCAAAATACATGTCAAGCAGAAATAGAATAAGCAAGTTGAGGCAGAGGGAAAAGGATAAAGGCAGATATATAGAGAAAATGAGAGAGAATCACAAAATCATAATGTCATAAATAACAGAAACAGAGTAAAAAATAATGTCACGTGTTAGACATATAAAACCACTCAAGTACTTCCACCTAACAACTTAAGCTTTTGGGAGAGTAAGTTATTGACGTAGTATTAGAACCTAAATGACAACAGGAATTTGATCCCTTCCACCATCATTCATCATAATAAAATCAAATATCAGCAAAAGGTAAAGTGGGATCACACATTGTCTCCACCTTAAGCTTTGGAAGAGTTAATCCTTCACAAAAGTGAAACAACAGTTCATACCAGGAATTACCATAGCACAAAGAGACAATTGCAACATAAATAAGGATTACATATCAAACGATATTATGAGCACCTCAGATTGTAAATTGAGTTTCTAGAAAGACATTGATGATGCCAAAATTGCAGTCATGAAACTAATCAGTTGATACTACTTTGATTCACACAAGGATTATAAGATGCTAAGCCACTATACAAATTTACAGTCCTCATATTAGCATCTGGATCATGGTATTGGTATCAGATTGTTACCTGCAGGTACTTGTAGGGACCTCGTACTATCATTTTGTAGAATTCCAGCCAACAAGCCAGAGATATTTTCACTGAGTGTTTTTGGACCTAACAATTACAGAGAAGAAGACATCACCAACAAGTCAACAGTATGTATTTAGCATAGAAAGCTACGATACATGACAACTGTATTACAATATAAGCCCATTACATAACAAAGTTTTTAGCTTATTGCTTCCAGAGGAATAGACATATGTACTTGCAGTTATTTGAGAAGGTCCTCAACGAGAGTATGATAATTGAAAAATTACGCTAAGACTTGTACAAATCCAAGCCTGGTGTACAGTTATGCTCTCTGCTAAGTAGCAGGTGGCGAAAACATGTCCACAATCAAGAGCCATAACTTTTCATTAAAAAAGCTTCAACTAGCATTTAAAAATGGAAACATCTCAATGTACAGCCCAAACAATTATTCAAGCGCTACATGATTACCAACAGAGGGACCCTATAGGGGCAGATGTACATAGAGAACATCTCAGGGCCAGAAAAATGGTTTCAAATTTCCACCCATTTTCTTAACATTAACAAAAACAATACATAAAGTAAACAAATTTATAGTGTTTGGTTCAGTTTATTTTAGAGAAACAAAAATTTATTTTTCCTAGTTTGGTGAGAGAGCAGCAGAAAGATAAATTTTATTTCCCCAATGTTTAAGCTACAGTAGTTAGTAAACAAGCTAGCACTATAACAACTAATTACAGATCACTCGATCACCTAAGGTGTAAATAATAAAAAATCAAGAATTCAACAAAAAATGAAGCGCTGGCAAGACAAATAGAATATACAAATACAAGCCAGCGAGTTGATTGCAACGTCGTTTTAGTGTACTTTCAGTGAGAACGTGAGTTGCATGAAGATAGAGAAAACTCAACAGAACTAGTAAACGGCATTCTACAAAGTAAACTTGTTGAGCCATACCACAATTCTCAAAAGAAGTGTCCGAAAATCCAATCCTTAACGGAACACTAGATTTTTCATCATGCACAACATTACTCGCGCATTCCACGTGTTCGGACTTCGGCGAATCGCTAACATCTTCCAAGAACAAATCCTCTCTCACCACTAGCAGCCTTCTCACAAAAGCTGAACCAAAGAAATGTGAAATTTCAGCAGCAACACTAAAAGAGAATGTGTGCAACGAAAAAAGAGAGGGGAAAATGAAGATATGAAACCAGTTTCGCAGAAAGATAAATAAAAAAAACGAAATGCTTCGTAGAAATGTGTTAGAAAGAGAAGAAGCTAACGCGAAGGAGGGTAACTAGCGGCATTTTGAAACCAAAGTTGGGCTTCGTGAGCTTCCGCGAGAGTCTCCGGCCGAGTGAAATCGAAGAACCTTGCAGCGTCGAACTCGTAATCGAGGTCAATTTCATGAGCAATAAACACGTGCTCTATTTCTACGTCTTCTTCATCTTCCTCCATCACCATCGTCATCGACATTATTACCTCTCCAAACGGCGTCGTTTAGTAGGTGGAGTGAGTGCAATGCGGGGTGAGACTGAGGTGGGTTTTGTTTTGAGGGGTTTTAACTTAAAACAAATCACGGTTTTAATTTAATTTTAATTATTATTTATGTATTTTAAAAGGAAAATATTTAATTAATGCGTCGTGAAGAGGAAGGTACCATACTTGGAAGGTGCCAGCAGGAGACAAAGCAGAGAGCCTTGCAGCTTTTTGAACTCTTTGCTTAAAAATTATTTTTCAATTTCAATTTTTGTTTTTTTATTGCAACGGGACCTGAAATTTGTGACTGCAAACACAATGTGTGTGTGAGACAAGTGAGTAAGGATCCAAATTTTGAATTTATTGAGTATGGTTTTTATATTATAGGACCTATTTATGGCTATGTACGTATGTATGTATGTATGGGTGTTTGAAATTTGAAGGGAAAGAAGTAGGTGGAATTTTATATCCGTGAGAGACGAACAGAAGTATAGAAGATGGGGAATTTCATTAGTGTTTTGTCTATGGTGTGCTACTTCTGGGGTGACATTAATACATTATGTTGAGATACTTAGGATTAGATTAAAGATTATATAACTCCAAGATTTGGGATATGTTTCGGGCAGCGAGATCCTGTCCACGAGACGACTCTGCAATTTCGGCGCCTGCTCGCTCATTTTTGCCTTTCTATTACATCAAATTGTACTAATATTTTTTTTCTTCAAAAACAAAAAAAAAAAATTGCCATGTTTTTGTTCTTGGCTACTTGAACTGTAATTTTAAAATTAGATTTAATTACATATTTTATCACTTAATAGTTATTATTATTTTTACACATTTTGTTATTTCAATTTTTCACACTTTATCTATCATTTAAAAGTGTTGGCGTGTCACCCGTAAAATCACATTATTTTATCAATAATTTTTGTGAAACAGCATCTTATTATTACCAACCAAATAGTAAATTATATGAAAAAATGTTGAAAAATTAAAAAATATGATCATAAAATACATAAAAATAAAATTTATGTATCAAAATTTGCAAAAAAATTATAATTGAATGATAAAATATGTCATCAAGCCTTGAGACTATAACTACAATTACATCAAATCCTGATAATGTTTAGCTTAAATAAATTTAATATATTTCTTTAACATAAAATTTACTTAATATATCAATTTTGTGGCAGATTTTTTTAAAGCATGATATAGTTTAAAATTAAATTAACATATCTAAAAATATGCCTAATTGTGTTTAAGTTAGACTCATACCTTTTAATCAAAAAATACATATTTCAATAAAATTAACATATTCAAATTAATTTAGATATATATTTTAATTATATTTAATATTCAAATTGTTTTTATCAAAATCATTTTTATTAAATTCTAAATTAAAGAGACACTAAATCAACAAATAAAATTACATAAAATATTTAATTAACTAAATTGATGTTTAAATCTAAAAATTTCGATATGTTTGAAAATATTTTGAATAAGTTATTTTAATTCATTTGAAAAAATAAAAATATTTCTAAAATAAAATAATTCAACATACATGATTTTTAATTTTTTAATTTTTTTTAATAGATAAGTTTAACTTATTTATTGGACATGAAGTCGAATTAAACTTAAATTATTGTCTTCTTGCACCTGGATGCTTCTCTTGTCTTTCGCAATGGTGACCAGTGTCTGGAATCCCTAGTATTAGCTGGGTTCCACTCCTTTTACTAATATAAATCCTACCTAGTGTGGAACATGCGAATCCAATGAAGAATTAAGAATTATGTTTTGAGTAAATTATATCAACTCTGCTTCGAATTTGTTGAGATTACACATAGGTTAGATTTAGCAAGTTGATTAAGTTAGTTTTTAATTTTTTTTCGTAAAGTAAAAAAATATTAGTTAAAAAGTTTATTTATTTTTTTAATATTCACAGCAATCATTTCTATATATACATACACAACGTAATTTTTAAAATTATTTATATTTATATTTTAAAATAATAGTAAAATGCATAAGGAAAAAAATTGAAACCAAAAGATGAAATTAAAATAATTGATCTATTAGTTAAAAATTACAAGACTTTAAAATAATATAATTATCTCAAAATATATTTTATCAATAAAATAAAATTAAAGTTTATATTAAATATATATAAATATTTTCATATTTATTATTTTATATTTATCAATTACTTCAACAGACTATTTTACTAAACACCTATTATTCAATAAACAATTAATTTGACAATTTTCAACTGCTAACTAATAGTGTTTACCAAAAGAAAAAACTTCTAACTAATAGGATTCAACTATTAACTATGTTTTCAGTTTCCAATTAACCTTTCAACTACTTTTCTCAAGCATAACATGAACACTTTTATCATAAAAGAAATGCTTTAAATGATAATTACAATAAAAAAAATAAATTGACCCAAAAATTATACAAAATTTAGGAGAGTTGAAGTTCTACAATGATAAATAAATAGGCCATTTTGACACGTGCAACTAAAGTTTTATTTATTATATAACAGAAAAGTTCTATAAGAAAAACTTGATAGTTATATCTATATTTTTTCATGTAATTGTTTTATTTCATGTATTCTTGCTGGTAAATACCTTTCACAATTATTTTAAAAAAATCAGAGATTATTTGTAATTATCATTTTTCAGATAATATCATATTATTATAAACAACATGAATTTTCAAACATATTTTTTCTCTACAAAAAAAAACATTGAAATTGAGAAACTTTAGTTATCCTAGAAATAATTAAATTATAAAGTTTCATTATAGGGAACAAGTAACCAAAGGGTACTTTTTCCAACCAGTGTTGTGAAACTAATTTGACTAGTCTATCAAAAATTGTTGATAAAATCGGTCTAAACTAGTTATTGAATTGGTCATACAATATATTTAAACAACTTCATTTGATCCAATTAGCTTTGATCAAAATGGATGATTTGGATAGGGTTTGGTGACCCAAACCAGGTTGAACAATTTTCTTATAATTTATTTCATGGTACTATTTGAAATTTGTGGCAACAGTTTTTTTTTTATCATTTGGGGGTCGATTTCAAATAATTTTTCAAAATGAGTTAAGTCGTAATAAGTGTTACAACTTTTGAGTTAGAAGTAACCAATGTTAGAACTTATAATTTTTTTAACTAAAGTTGTAAAAGAGTTTACAAGTTCAGCTAATTTTTTTTTAAAAAATTATGACTTTAAAGCTTTTACAATTTCTTTTTAGAAGTTGTAAATTTATGTTCAACTTCTATTTTATATTTTTACATTTTTTTAATTTAGTATTTCAGTTTTTCGTTTATATTTTAAAAAAAATTGTAAATATTTTTTAGTTTAATTATTTAAAAATAAAAGTTTTTCTAATATATTTTCTACATTTATTTATTAAATTAAAAATTATTTATAATTTTTTTTAAAAATGTACCATTTTTTAAAAAATTTATTATGACTTCAATTTAAAAAGTAAAAAAAAATTGATACGATTTTAAAGTCATAAATATTTTAAAAATATTTAACTAAAGTCTAAACTCTTTTACGACTTCTATTAAAAAATTAAAAATTAAAAATCGTAACATTGTAACACCTCTTACAATTTATGTCTTTTGAAAAAATTTTGAAATCAACCCTCAAATGGTAATAAACCAAATAAAACACCCCCAAATGGTAATAAAATCACAAAAGCATGATGATTCAAATGTTCAATGTTTGGTATCCATAATATTCCAACAAAGTTTCTTTGTTATAAAAAAATATTTCAGAAAAACTTTTTTATAAAACAAAAAGGTGAAAACTCTTAATATGTTGCTATAACATGTTAAATTGCTAATAAATAATACTTAATAATATATAATAATATGCTTCTATATTATTATTTTGATCTTGATAACAATATATAATAACTAATTATTGTTATATTGATCTTAGTATGATTTAATATGTATGTACTTTATATATCTTCACCAGACTCTGTGATTGCTTTCAAATAACTTTTATACCTAGATGTAGAAAATAACAAGAGTTTTATCAATAACTTATTGATAAACCCAAAAACATAATTTATAATAATAATGATTATGTAAATCATAGTATGTTCAATTCTCCTTCAAATTTCTTTTACTTTCATGACAATGATATCAAATTTGAAATAGAAATTAATCACATTATATTAGTTTTATTATATATTTTTCATTTTAATATATATCGGTTCAATAATAACTCTCCTATTTGACATATGTTAATCTTGTGGCTCATCTGGTCGATTTTTACAACTTCCAACTATTAGGATTGATTAGTGGAAGAATTTAAGTAATATATACGAAGTCTTAAATTCTATTCTTATCACAATCATGTATATACAGGGAAAAAATAGCATGTTATATCCACTTCCTTTTTAATTTGTCTTCCAAAAATGTCCTCTTAAGAAAAAATACACTCCCTTACCATTGCGGCGTGGTTTTGTGTATTCATCGCTGGACGTGCCTTGTAGACCAACGTTGACAGCTCCTCATTACAGTTGAGGACAACGACGACGACGAAGTTAAAGAGGAAGAGAAAGGACGCAATGTCATCGAGGTGGACAGAGAAACGTTAGAGGAGGGAGAGGAGGATGAATCGCGTGTAGTGAAGGAGGAAGGCAGTCAGTTGTAGTAGTAGAGGAGGAAGGGGAGGAAGGTGACGAATGTGATGAGGACGATGAAGATGACGACGTTGAGGACCATGTCCTCGAGTTTCTGTACAACGGTGTCGAAAGGGTTCTCAACATAGACGAGGTTGGCAGTGGTGGTGATGGTTGTGGCGGTGGACAACAAGGAAAGGGAATCAACCAACAGAACCACAAGGAACATGCAAATCGAGACAAAGCTCACCATGTTGATTATTTCCATGTCTAGAAATTCTAGAACGCTCAATTCCATTTTCAATAATTTTAGGAATTTTTTGGTTTTGGAAATTGTTCTCAGCGTTGTAATAACACTAATGACAAACTCCACTTTTTTGTGAAGCTTGGATTGTAATGGGTAGTGCTACTACTACTGCTAGTTGAAGAAAGTTTTTGCTTCTATCTATGAGTTTTTGTCTTTCACTACTAGATATAATGGGTAACTAATGCATTTTGAGTCCCCAAAATCGTTGATTGTTAAATTTTAAACATTGATTAGACTATAAAGTTGACCAACATATTCTTAAAAAAATAAGAACTTTAAAAGTGTTTGAGGAAGGACTAGAATCATGATCCTTAGAATGAGAAACATACTCATTTACCACTACAAATAAGTATTCATTTGAATATTTAGTACAAAATATAGTATTAATATAAGTTTTATGCATAAAATAGTTCAAAATTCAAATTTTATTCTTTTTAATTTATTATATTTTTATAATCTTATATATTATCTTTTAAAATATAATATATAAAATTAAATTCTATTTTCACGTAAATTAGAATATGTATATTTATATAAGTTTTAATTTATTTTATATATTATATTTATCATATTTAAAATAATGTTTGTTAGTTAGTGACAATATTTTTTTAATCTATATTAAG
>PYAF01001709.1:4223780-4247200 GCA_007407185.1 Glycine tomentella | reverse complement strand
CTAAAAAATTGCATATTTTTTTTTTTTGCAGTTTGGTTTAGTTTTTAGGTTTTGTTATAAAAAATTAAACCAAAAAGAACAAATTTCGTATTATAATTATATTGATTTTTATTGTGCTAATTGATAATAAGTATTAAATAATTATTATTTTTCATTTGCTTCATAATTAAGGTGTACATTTACTTTCATATATTGAAAAGGATATACTAATATTATTAAAAAATAGTCTTAAATATCAAGTAATACAAAAATATTATTAAAAAAAGGTTGATAATATTATTTTATATTAATTCTAAATAGAAATGAAAATAATAATTTTTAACTAAAATATGTTACACAAAATTTCATAAAAATAAAATTCATTTTTCAAATTATATGGCATATATAATAATTATGTAAATTTAATTAATAGATTTAAATTATCATAATAAATTAAGAAAAAAAAAAAAAAAACACGAAATCAACCAAATCAAAGAGTAAAAAATTGGTTTGGTTTGATTCAAATATGATGTCATATTTAAACCTGATTCCCAACCTGAACCCCAATAATCTGGCTGTCATATTTGAAAGCGATTTCTGATTTCCCCCCATATTGCATTGTTACAGATAATGCCACATTAGTAACTTGCTGTTGAAAAAAGTGAGATTCTATTCCTTTTTTTTTCTTTTTTTCTTTTTCGTTTCTCTATTTCTATCTCTCATGGGAAACTGTCCCTCTCCCTTGTTTATGCTATCTGATTCTTCAATTGTGGAATAATCTAATTTGATTAATAATGGAATCCTCATGCAGAAACCATGACATCAACTGTTGACATAAAGGATAATTCTAGCAGTCGACCAGTTCAAAAGGCCAAGGTAAGGCTGGAAACAAGTTTTTGTTTACTCTAGAATGTTTGCTTGGTGCCTGTTGTTCTTGATGTGTTTGCACACGTGGATTTGTTTGTGTACATACTCAACTCTTAAAACTTTAAAGTTCATTTAAAATAAATAATCAGCAGCTTTTGTTGATTTTATACTATGGCCAGAAACAGTCTCCTTCCTTCCCATGGCTTTGGATTCTGCTTTATGATTTGTCTATGTTCTGCATTTGATAAATCATGTTTTGTATTGAAATTGTACTCGGGATGTGGCTGTTCACCAGTTGAAGTGCTTTTTGAGGATTTTTTTCCATTGGCTTATTATTTTTTCATTTTCCACCATCACACTGATTTCAATGTTTGAGTTGGCAAAAGAAGGTGTGTGATAGTGGCCTAGCTGCATCTTTTACTCATTAACTTTTGGTTATTGCAAACTATCTAAACATCCTTAAACCACCCAACAAATTAAAGTGGATTCTCACTTTGTTTTTCCTTGGTCATGGTTATAGGCTTCAACTAATGTCAGTCCTTCAAATCCATAGAGGTGCAAGGGAATTATTTCTTGTCCTTGCTAGCAATCTCTGCTCCATTTGTACAGTCTAATTAATGTTACACCAGAGTTGGATACTTGGACATTGGTTAGAGATTTTTTGTCCTTGCTTGCAATCTCTTGCTCCATTTACTATTTATCACCATACATCGGTTAATTTATTTCAAATTCCAAGCTGAATGAATTGTGATATGATTTAAAGGTATCCATGCATAATAATATTTTCAAGTAGTTGATTTAGTTTCTGTTAATTTAATGCTGGAGATCAACTTCTGTTTTGTTTGGGTAGCTCCTGTTATAACCTTAGGACATGTCAAAGATAAGATTGTGAATACAAGCAATTTGGGCAGGGGCCTAGGGATGGGGCTGTTTAAAGTTGCAATGCTTTAAATACTAAATAAGTTATGATTGAAACAACACTCAAAGATAGTCATCTTCTAGCATTACACTCTCTAAAATTCTCTTTTACCTCATCGCACTCTAAGTCTACTTGGTTTATTGTGTGGAAAGGTTGGAATTGGAACATGAAAAATTAATAAAAGACCAAGTAAAATAGATTTTCAAAGACCAGGTAAAAGAGATTTCCAACCCTAGTTATAGCTTAGAATGAGAATGTGTTATAATTATTTTATTTTATTGTTTTGCCTGTGGCTTTGTTATATGCAACTCAAATGTAAACTGTGAAATGGCTTTCATTCCAAATTTTTTGTATTACCATTTTCCATGTACTGAACGAACCAAGTTGATGTAATTGTCAGTTTAGAACCAGTGTTAGTTACTATGTTGTAAGATTGTGAAACTACATTCATTGGTTAGGTTCTCTGAGTGTTGTCAAATCATAAACAAATTGGGATTACAAGCATGTAACTTGGTTTGATTTTGCAGTGGTAACCAAGTTTGATCCAGCAACTAAAAAGACAATTCAAGGCCAAGGCTACCACCCATTTTACGGTATTTGATCTTGTTCTAGAATATGTCTTATCTAGTAAAGTCTTTCAATTAGTCTTTCAATTAGCCACAGGAACAGATTGAACATTTTGGGGGAGAAGATGAACAGTTCCACAAAAAAAATAAAAATTAAAGCTTACCCACAGGAAGAGCCACGCGGCGGCGCAGAGGGAGAGGGAGATCCAGATTCTCTTCGGCAACGTCTTCGACTTCGACCCCGACCTCGGCTTACCCACAGTCCCTCACTTCCAGATTCTATGAGGGGGCGAGGGATGAGAGAGATGAGGCGGTGGGGGGGGTTTGAGACATGAGGAGCGAGAGGGAGAGGTGAGTGAGAGGTGGACCGAGAGAGATGAGGGGGTGAAAGGGAGAGTGAGAGGCACGAGTCCAGTGGTGAGGGGCCGAGAGAGACGAGGGGGCGAGAGGGAGAGGTCGGTGAGTGAGGGGCCGAGAGAGATGTGAGGGGTGAGAGGGAGAGTGAAGCTTCTAGAGAAGGAAGGAATGTGTGTGTGTTTTGCTTTTGTAAACTGAATTTTTTTTGGTAAAAAAATTGAAACTCACAAATGACCATTGCATCACAAAATAAACGTTGAAGCAAGCCTTTCATTAATGGTAAACTTTAAAGTTGAAAAGAAAAGTAACGGTAAAAAATATGAACGTTGAAAAAAAAAACCAACGGTCAGCTGAAACATGATTATAAATATGGGTGGATTGTTTTGCTTCTTTACACACAATTGGTACTTATAATTTTTTTTGTTCCATCCATTGTCAAGATTTTCTCTGAAATGGATCCCAATCAGTATAATCACCAAAGTATTTACAATTTTTTGTCAAATCAACCACCCCCTACAATTGAAAATCCTGCAAATCCACCACATCCATCCCAAAATATGATGTATCCTCAACCACCAGTACCTCATACGAGTGAAAATTCACAAACTAACCCACATCCATTGCCATACTTCATGTATCCTCAACCACCCCTTACCAGTGAAAATTTGCAAAATCCTCCTCACTATATGATGTATCCACCACCCTCACACATGTGACATATGCATCCTCCATCTCATGTAGAGTCGCTTACTAGTGGTAGTTCTCAAAATCCACAAATTTTTAGTCAACCATCACCCCCTATTAATCCAAACACATGTTATAGGACTTCATTATCGAATATTTCACCTCCTATGAATGAAGTTGAATCCACTATGGGTGTAGAAAATATTCTACTACATGAGGGTGACAACAATGGTAGTGGAAAAAAATCACGTACAGCATTCTCGGTGGCAGAAGATGTGATTCTTGTCCGATCATGGCTGAATGTGTCAAAGGATTCAATAATCGGTGTCGACCAAACATCAAAGCAATATTGGACAAGGATTAAAAATGCGTACAACAATGACGATGCTCGAGAAAGTGGGTTATTTTGTGAAAGAAGCTCGACTCAATTGAAAGCTCGATGGAACAGGATCCACCCAGCCGTTCAAAAGTTTAATGGATGCTATAAACAAGCAAATAAGCATAGGAGAAGTGGAAGTTCGGAGAAGGATTGTATGACTAATGCTCACTTGATTTACTCCCAGGATACAGGTAAAAAATTTGAGGTTGAACATGCTTGGTTGTTGTTGAAAGATCAACCAAAATTCGATGCAGATTTTATATCAAATGCTTCAAAAAGAACCAAGGTGTTCGCAAGTGGAAATTACTCGTCGTCTTCTAACACCGAGACACCCGTTGAAGCCGAAGAATATGATACGCCTTCGCCAATGTCTCGCCCAATTGGACAAAAAGCAGCAAAAAGAAAGAGCAAAGGAAAAGAAGCTTCTAGCAATATCGATTTATCTGGTATAGAAACTGTAATGAATGAGACGAATGCAAACACATTAAAACTCATTCAGTTAAAGGAGGAACAAGAAAGGCGTATGCAATATGAAATCCTCATGAAGGATACATCCAACATGTCAGATAAACAACGTGAAGACCACGAAAAATATTGTGAGCATATTAGGAAGAAGTTGTTTAATTAAAGTTCAGTCCATATCTTCGAATTAATTGTTATTTAGTTACTATGTATCCAGTTATTAACAATGTAGGTCCTTGTTGTATCAAATAATGAAAATTTTATTTTATGAAACAAGTTGTTAGAAACTAGCCGTTGAAAAGTAACCGTTGGAAGCTAGCCATTGGAAACTAGTCGTTGCAAAACTAGCCGTTGGAAATGAAGCTATATAAATGTCTAATGTTTCATCATTTTCACATGTGCTGATACAAATTACGCAATATATCTCTCTCATTTCAAACACTTCAGAGACCATATAATGGATCCAAACATTGATTTGGATGAAGTTTTAGATCAAATGATAAATGAGGAATTGGAAGACAACACCGATCAAGACCTCATTAGGTTGATACTTCAAAGTCAACAACAACTATATGCCAACACCGCCGATCGTATGCAAAGAAGAGTTGTACATCGAAATCGCGAAGAAGGTCATGAGCGATTGTTCAATGACTACTTCTCAGCAAATCCTGTTTACACAGAGATTCAGTTCCGAAGAAGATTTCGTATGCGAAGGCATGTGTTTCTTCGTATTGTAGATGGGTTCAGCAATCATGATGAGTACTTTCAAGCGAGGTTCAATGCACTGGATCGAAGAGGACTATCTCCATTACAAAAGTGCACAGCTGCACTTCGTATTTTGGCTTATGGCTCACCTGCTGACAGCGTGGACGAATATGTTCGAATTGGTGAAACAACCGCGGTGGAATGCTTGGAGCGATTTGTATCAGGCATCTGCACCATATTTGGGAGTCAATACTTAAGGAGACCAAGTAGCGAAGACATCGAATGACTACTACAACTAGGAGCGGCACGCGGATTCCCAGGTATGTTAGGTTCTATTGATTGTATGCACTGAGAATGGAAAAATTGTTCTGTTGCATGGAAAGGTCAATTTTGTCGAGGTGATCATCACAACCCGACAATCATTCTTGAAGCCGTTGCATCACAAGACTTGTGGATTTGGCATGCATTTTTTGGTATCGCGGGTTCTAATAATGACATTACTGTGTTAAATGGATCTAATGTGTTTGATGAAGTTTTGGCAGCATGTGCTCCCGCAGTACAATACACAGTGAATATAACCCAATATAATATGGGATACTATTTAGCCGATGGTATTTATCCAGACTTTGCTACATTTGTGAAGACCATCTCAATGCCACAAGGAGAAAAGCGAAAATTATTTGCTCAACGGCAAGAATCGGCAAAAAAAGATGTAGGACGAGCATTCGCAGTGCTCCAATCTCGATTCGCAATTATACGTGGTCCGTCACGTTTTTGGGATATTGGTAAAATGAAAAATATCATCTATGCATGTATCATATTGCATAACATGATTGTCGAGGACGAACGTGACACATATCAAAGTAATATTGATTACGATAATGTAGGTAACAACACATCAACATTCGAAGTATCTTCAGGTGCTCACCCTAGTATCAGATCAACATACCTTCAAAGGAGAGCAAATGTTCACGACAAACAAAAACTCCGACAACTCCAAGCAGATTTAGTTGAACACATTTGGGAATGTTTTGGAAACGAAAATAACAATAACTAAATTTATGTAATTTTTTTTTAGGTCTAGGTTTTTTATTTATTTCGATGTTGTAGTGTTTAATTATTTATTATTATGTAAAATTTTATTTTATATTGTTACGCATTTTATTTTATTTTTTAATTTATATTTATGAAAATTGAACAAATGTTAAGTTTTATTAAAAAAATATAAATATGTGGATTTGTTTGAGGTCCTTGTCATTTGTTGCATTGGAGTAAAATATTGAGTGAGTTGCTTAACTGTGACATGACACTGTGGGGATCACAAAAGGTAATGCGGATATCACAAAAAGTTACTTAAAAAACCCAAATGGATTTCTTACATTGGAGATGCTCTTAGAATATACAAAAAGAGAATGCATGTGCCAAGATACAAGGCCTAAAAAAGACCTGCAGACTAGCACGATAAAAAAAAAAAAACCAAACATCATATAGTCATGATACAAGCTCAACCAGCGAGAGAAAACCACCAAAATAGATCCAAAGCCAACCAAAATAAAGAAAATAAGTACGTGCAGAAGAGTATCTAGCGCTAGCCCCTGCTCGCACATAACATGAGTGGTCTCGTCGGGGATTTGCTAAGGCTAGAGATGCAAAGTGATATCCTTTGAGTATTTAATATAACTCAGGTTAAGTTAAAATAACCTCACGTTTGATAGTATTCGTCCTAGTTTTAAAAGTAATAATAAAATCGATCTACATATTGATAAAATTAAAAACACAAACATTGTTCTTGTCATTCTTTGAGTTCACTTTCGCTTTTCATTTTTTAATTTAACAAATATTAAAACAGAGATTTTAATGTTGGGCATCTAAAATATTTGGAAATTTCGGCGAGCAGTCGGGGAAGTTAGAAATTGAATGCCAATGCCTGATGTTGCATATGGAGTGTGAAGGTCGCGGGAGAGTCACTGCAGATATTCCATTCCTGCCCATGTTTGAACAGTTCAAATTTCCAAGAGTGAAGGGCTTTTTCGTCCTTCAATAATTCAACTTTGAGAAAACGAATAATGAGTTTTCAATTTTCCACGGCTACTTGGCTGGCTACCACCCTCTCTGTCTGTTATGTCTGTGAGTTTATTTATGTCTGTGAGTTTCTCTCAACACCAACTCACTGCATTTTCCTGAAGTTGCACACCTAGCAAGTAGCAACTAAAGTGTTTTCCTTGAAATTCAATGGTTTAAATAAGAAAGGACACAAGTGTTTGAAATAATGGCCACTTCTTTTGGTTACAACTTAACAAAATAGAGAGTTCGAGGTGGCACTCACAATACTCATATATCTCTATATATCCCTTAACCTCAACTTATATGTCATGCCAACATCGGCAAGGCAACATCCCCCCACCACTTCCAAGTTCCAAGGACAATGCTGCAAGTCAGATATACTGCATTTTCCTCTCTGTTTGCCTACCCTTATTGATAACCTATGATGACATCAAAGCATACGTAAATATAATATTTTGTTGAAAATAGTATTCTTACTGTGAGATGCTTGAGGAATGCAGAGGAATCAGGGGCAGATGCTCATTTTGCTGACTGTGGGGAGCTGCAGCAAGAGGTATCCTTCCCAGATAAGTTTTGATCTCTTTACTATTATTTTTAGAGTTGAATTTCTATACACTGTTGAGATAAAAAAATTTATGTTGTCATCGTGATAAGTATAAGTTGACTATTATTATAAAAGTTAACAAACTTAATTTGTGAATTGATAGCAGTATAAAATCCTTTTATACTTTTAGTATATAAAGTTATAAACTATTTTCTCTATTTTTACTTCATACAGTTACTTTTTGTAGCTCAAAAGGTTAACACTTTGCAAGAATTACTGGGATGCTAACACTTGTGAGTTCCAACACTGTAATTTCCTAGACTTATTGTGCATTGTTCAAGGTTTATCTTTTTTTTTTTTATATATTTTTGGACGATTATATTACGTATGCTGCTCCAGGTGTATGTAAAGAAATTAAATCCATCAAGATAAGAGGTGCAGCTCTTTCATTTCAAAAAAGTAAACAATAAACATACGGTTGAATCATCAAAGCCACCTATTGTTCGGCTCGGAAAGGCAAGCTGGTTATATAGATCTTGCAGGTTCAGAGCTAACTGATAAGTCAGGTCAGTAGATTTAGTAAGGGGGACTTTATGAACTCTCCTTGATGGAAATATGTACAGCTAATTTCTGACATTTGTTTCTAGTTTCATTATCTAAAAGATGATAGAAGGTGAGCACTGAGTAGTGTTACATGAAATTCTTGAATACCAACTAAGGTGTCTTGTTAAAATTACTCAAATGGCATATTCTAATTCTAGAATTAAGACCGATGAAATTGTCACGTTGACACAGACCTACTTCTCATACAATCAAGGTTGTTTCGCTTGGTGCAACATTCATGCTATATATGAAGGCTGTTTCATTATTTATTTCTTTATAGGAAGCCATCTATCAATCTGTTCTTGAGTGCAATGCATCAATAGGAAAGTGTATTAATGCACTTGCAGAAAAAAGTGTGCATGTGCTGTTTGGTGACTCAAAACTCACTAGATTATTTCGTGATTCATGTCCATATTATATCTTCTTACTAATCCTCCTAATACCTTGTAAATTATTAAATAAAACAGTAAATGTATGTTATAGTAGTATCTTAGAAACATAAAATACATTCAATTATTTCTTGATTAAGTAGGATTTTTTTTAGGAGGATTTATAATTATTTGACTTTTTAAACATGAAGCATTAGATATTGTATTATGGCATTTTATGTGTCAGATGCAGACAATGGTATAAAAGAAACCACCAACCTGTTTCAGCACAACCCTCAAGTTTCCTAGTTTGAAAATAATTAATACTTAACAAATTGTTAGAGATTTCATATGGACAAGTGATATGACTAAAGTGGTGTATAAAAGTGGGGGGTAACACTCATCTGTTAAGTTAATTTTTGGATTGAGTTAACCTCAAATTTAAATTTTAAGATGGTATTAGGGTTCATTCTAACTATTGTTGTTGGGTTATCAGGTCATTATCAAACCATTGCAGACGTCTAGTCCTTTGTGTGAGGGTGTATTAGAGATGTTACATCGACCAGTGATATGACTAAAATAGTATATATAAATAAGGGCACTTATTGATCATTGATATTTACTTCATAGACATCTATAGAAAAAGTTGTGTTGAATGTCTTTGAAGTTAATCTTTTACTTGTATAACTGTGGTCAGAGGATAATGACGGTGTGGGGTCCCTTCTAGATTAAAGATGTTGTGGAATGCATATTTTGTTAAACGATTGTCAAAGCATCCTTAAATTTTATGAACCAAAATGTAGCATATTGAATATGATTTTCCTGACATCTAAAGTTTGAACTGGTACAGCAAGAACATCACTGGTCAACACTATTGGACCTTCTCCACAGCGTAGGAGAAAGTCTTCCAGTACTACCATGTTTTGAAAGAGGGAGGGTTTTAAGTTCAATAGAATATTTTCTTTTTTTAACCCTTATCAACTTCTTGTAGTTTATTCTTTTTTTTTTTTTTTTTTATCAACAAATGTGTTTGTTAATTTTGTTAGAAATGTCAGTTGGGAGGATTTGAATCCGTGACCTTCTCCCCCCCTCCTCTCCCTTCACCCTTCTCCGTTCTCCAACTACTGGACCAACCTTATGTCTCCAGTTTATATTCATTGTTGATCGACTTGTCCGGTTGACATCCGGTTCTGTAATGTTGTCAATTCATCTCATAAGAATATTGTATAGAATAAGATAAGATAAACTATGACTTATTGCCTGGTACTAATCTTTGTGAAGAATCTTGGTAGTTTTAAGTTACGGTGTGTTGATTTTTGCTTTTAGCAAACACAGGGCATGGGCCAGAGGATATAAAAGGTAATAAACTACTCAGGTTTTTTTCTGCATTGGGTTTCGATATAATTGCTATTTATAGGCATTCAAACACCGCAAGTGAGTGGCACTTTTTAATTAATTTGTTGTTTAATAGAGGTCCCATGACCGTTGCAGCTACTGATTATTATCTTCCATAACTAGCTACAACATACTAGTAGAATACATACCGAATTTTGCTGCTGTGATTAATATACATTTTTCTAGAAATGTACATCAATTTTAAAAAATGCTGAACGATTTGTGCCTCTTGTAGGCTATGATGGAGGAAAGCATGGTAAAAGTAAAGGAGGAAATTGATTACAAAAGTTTATGTAGAAGGCTAGACAGAGAATTGGACAAACTCACTATGGAATATGAAAGGCAGCAGAAGGTATTTGAGGATGATATTGAAAGATTGACCACAGAAGCACAACATTGCATATTAGAGGCCCAACAGAATTATTCGGATTCGTTGGAGGTTGGTTTATCTAATTTATGCGGCTGTTGCATTGTTTCTGGTATTTTGTATCCACAGTATCACATGCAATTTAATTAACCTCTATGAGTTGATATTGTCAATTTCTTTCATGCAAAGGCATGGCATATGAGGGTTTGATGCTTCGCCTGATTTAAGTAATGTCTTGGAGTTTAATGAGCGACTAAAATTGTTGATTTGATTTGCTGATTTCTTGGTGAATATGTACTGATACCCATTTCCTTTTCTCAGAAGGAAAGATTGAAATATCAGAAAGACTATAAAGAATCAATTAAGAGGCTTGAAGAGAAGGTAATGGAGAATAAAAAAAAGTACGAGGAATTTTGTATGACATATACTGAAGAGGTAGTAATTTTTGTTATACCGTATGTTGCCTTTGCTAATTATAACAGAGTAACAGCTCTGCACAACAGAGTTGAACATCATTTCATTTAGAAGAATTAAGAAACAAGAAATCTGAGTTGTTAGTCTCGTTAATTTTCCCTGCTGAGTTTAGGACATCGATTAGTAATTATTTCGTACATTTGAGTAGTTAACAATAGTCCTGTGAAACCAAACTAAATTACGATATGAAAAAAATACAATAACACAATAGTCAATAGTAAAACATGGGTTTCATGTTATGCTCACAAGTGAATTATCATTTCCCAGGCCTTTGTGCCTGCTGAGGAAGTAGTCATTTTGAAAAAAATACTTAAGAGAGAGACCCTTTTGAGAAATGCTGCCGAAGGGGAGATAAATCATCTGAAAAATCAAATGGCAGAACTGAAAATGTTGGAGGTATGTTTTTCTGCCCCCAACGTTTATACTTTTCACTAGCATTGCATGTGCCTTCCTCATCTATCTATCTGACATCTGAATTAGTTTTATCACGTATGTGTTTCCTGTGATAGGCATCAAGAGAATCAGATATCTTAAAACTTCGTAAGATGCTGGAAGATGAGGCACATCAGAAAGAGAAATTCAAAGGAGAAATAGCAAGATTGCAAAGTCAGTTGTTGCAATTAGGTTCTGAAGTTGGCAAAGTAAGCTATATCTGAAGTGCACAAATAACGTAGTTAATGGGCTTTATTTTATGTTTTATAAAAAGGAAAATATGACTTTCATTACTAGTTTTGATTGAAATCGAAAATTAGAGATTTTTTAAGCTACTACATTTTAAATGGTGATTTTTTTAACTTGATTTAAAAGCTTAAAAGTATGCTGTCATTATTACTATTTAATATCTTCAATTCAGTTTGGGTTAGACATGATATATGTACATGTCTATCAATATTATATTTTGCAATCATATTTATGCCAATGGTAGCCCTAGCATGTTGAGCTAAAATTGAGGGCATAGTTACACGTAAGTTAATTGCTTCACCCATCACAAGTCATGACTTATACTTGTCATCATGTTTCTGCTGATTCTCATGGATTGCTGGGCCATATATAGAAAATGAGCCATAAATTTAACTCACTGTCTCTAGTAGTTTGTCTATCTACTGGAAACACTCATGATTGCAATTTCTTGTATAGACAAAGCAACAACAGCAAGCTTCAGGAAATGGAGAGAAGGCCTCAGTTGCCAAGCTCTTTGAACAAGGCAGTAATTACTAATTATTATTTAGTTCATATTGCACATCTTGGCTGTTAAGAACTTGGCATTTTCTGTTGATAAATTACTTTCAATTTATAACTTATTTCTTCCTCATAATATCAATATTCTTGCAGGGGGATTGCAGAAGATTCTGTCATTGCTTGAAGCAGAAGATACTGATGCACGAATTCATGCTGTGAAAATAGTAGCAAATTTATCTTCTGAAGGTTTCAGTGTTGCACCTTACGTTGAAATACCTTGTATATATACACTAGCAGTCTAGCATCTAGGATTAACATAATGTAATTTGTATGCAAAGGAAAAAAAGAGACTGAAAATAATTAGTATGACTGCTGAATTATATGATTTGGGATCAATGAATATGTGGAAATGATAAATTTCAGTTTTCTGGAATGTCTGTTTTCTTGATCTTATTGCTATGACATAACCTGAATGTCTGTAAGCTGCTTTGTTGAAATTGATATTGTAACAAAATTAGCCATAACATCTATCAACCCTGATGTTGCAGAAACAAATCAGAAGAAGATTGTAGAAGGAGGTGGACTTACGTCCTTGCTTACACTGCTTAAGAACTCACAAGATGAAACCTCACAGAGAGTTGCAGCAAGCGCCATAGCAAATTTGGCAATGAATGGTAAACTTCCATGCATGTCATGTTCTTTCCTACTAGTAACTTAATAAAAAATAAAAAATTCTACAGCTCTACTGATGCATCTTTTTTTTTACTCCTGGTATCTGCGACCTTATTTGGTGTCTTAACAGAAACAAATCAATATCTCATTGTGGCTCAGGGAGGCATTAATATACTGTCAATGACAGCAGCCAATGCCGAAGATCCTCAGACCCTTCGAATGGTTGCTGGAGCAATTGCTAATCTTTGTGGCAATTGTAAACTTTTGATCTTATCTCATTTTGAAGTTATTGTGGTTATCTGCACTGCAGATTGGGATTCTAACTACGGCTTCTAATGCATTTAATCTCACAATCACACTCATTTTTTACCTGATGTTGAAATGTAGGCCAGATGCATAAGAATTTACTAATGATAAACTTGTTAAGACACCTGCTTTACTTTATTTTTCCGTCTGTTTTACCTTGCATGAGATGATACAATATAAGAAAGTTTTAGACAATCATTTTTGTTAGTAGAAATTTTATTTTTCCTTTTACTGCTACCCTTTTAAGCAATCTTCGAATACATATATTTTAGCAATTAGAAACAGGTCACAAAAAAATAAAAATAGAATCACTGGCAAACCAAATATAACCTACTACTAGGGTCAGCCTAGTGATGAAGAGTTTGAGTAGTTTGTATAAAATTCTAGGTTCAAATCTTGTTGCCTCTATTGTACACACTACACACACAAAAAAGTAAAAAATAAAAACCAGCAAACCAAGTATTTGAATGCACCAAGTTGTTCAATCAATTAAGTATTTTATGGCATCTTTGATGAGATATTGATAATAATGCTTAAATTCATCTAAAGTGGTTTTGTTAATTCTGCTGCTTGTCTTAAAGGGGATTTTTCTCTCGTGTGTCAGGTGAACGCTCTATAATAAATTAAATGTGAAGATTAAATGATAAATATCCATGTGGTATTCAAAAGCTGTAAATGTCAAGTGTTGCTTCATTATAGATCTTGGAGCTGTTTATGTTGGATAAATTAAATTGATCTTTGGGGATGCAATTATAGTGTAGGCATCAAGTACAATGTCGATTTTCTTGAAACAAAATAACCTAACTAATTAACATGTTTGGTGTTCCTGCATTTAGATAAACTGCAAATAAAGCTAAGGGAAGAAGGTGGTATCAAGGCACTGTTGGGAATGGTCAGATGCAGACATCCTGATGTACATATTCAGATTGCCCGCGGAATTGCTAACTTTGCGAAGTGCGAATCAAAAGCATCCACACAAGGTAAAAACTAATGCATGTAGAGGGTTAACATATGACTATATTGTCTTTGAATTGATAGCATTCGTGCATTACTTCCATTATCGTATTATGAATGCGTATATATTCCTTGATTTGCAAGTAATTTTTTCTAAATGTAAACGTTCAACAGTATCTTTATTGCACGGGTTAAAGTTTTGGTACATTATACAGGGACACAGGTTGGAAGGTCATTACTTATTGAGGATGGTGTGCTTCCATGGATAGTGCAAAACGCAAATAATGAAGTCTCGTTGGTTAGGCGTCATATTGAGCTTGCACTCTGTCATTTAGCACAGCATGGTGAGCACTAAATGCACCCTATCCAGCTGTGATTTAGATTTTATATAGGGAAATGCTAACTAAAGGCACTAATTAAGGAAGTGAAAGGAAAAAAGATATTTTATTAATTGGGATGCACAACATTGTTTTCTTTATTTTTGTTTTATGCTTTTTTATGATTTTTACAATAAATAATAAAGTTTTACTAACTAGTGTTTTTAGTATATTGATTAATGAACCAAAAAGTAAAAATATTAAGTGTGTAAATCATATAAGAAGGTAAAAAAGAATATGAACAACATAATTTTTCGACTCCCAATAATAACACCTTTCTATTCTAATTTTTTAACCAATTTTCTTAGGATTTAACAATATCCTTTTATATATTAAACTTAGCATGTCCAAGAACTTATGTTTGATGTGATACAGAAGCAAATGCAAGAGACATGATTACTGGAGGTGCAATATTAGAGTTGGTTCGTATATCGAGAGATTGTTCAAGAGAAGACATAAGGATTCTTGCACGTAGAACACTAATCTCCAGCCCCGCTTTCCAAGCTGAAATTAAGCGTTTGAAGATAGATTATTGAAGAAATTAAGAGCCGTAGATAGTCAAGGCAGTATGCATAATAATTTTCAGGAGTATTTTGGATGTACTGTATTTGTCTTAATTTTTAAAGTAACCAAAACATTAATGGCCATAGTTTAATCATATTACGTGGTTTGTCTTTGGTCTGCGCTTGTAGTGCACAGCTCTGTTATGTAAAATGATTTTGTATATGAAATAAGCAAGGGAGGTTCACTCCAAAACAAAAAAGAGCGTAAAATTAGCATCAGTTTTGAATTTATATATACATGAAATAGAAACAGCTAGCTCATTGCCATTCATGCTGATGACAATAATTGATTTGTTGATTAACAAAATTAATTTGATGTTCAACCAAATTATTTGTCAATGTGGACCCCCTAGACAAGAGGCGGACAAAGGGGTTAGGGTGGGCCACATCCCCCTAAAATTTTATTAATATAATTTTTTTTATATATATTAAAAATTAAAAAATAATTTAACAATAAAAAAAGTTGTATTGTATAATATAATAGGATATAATATTTTTGAATATTATATTAAAAAATACGATAAAATATTTTTAAGATTGTATTGTATAATATAATAGAAATTTTTAAGATTATATTGCATAATAAGATAAAATATTTTTTAAGATTGCATTTTCAAAAATAGGATAAAATATTTTTTAATATTGTATTTAAAAATAGGATAAAATATTTTTAAGATTGTATTGCATAATATAAAATATTTTTAAGATTGCATTGCATAATATGATAGAATATTTTTAGGATTGTATTCAAAAATTAGTTTAAATCATATGTTTAAATTAGTATGAATAGAAATATATTTTTGTGTTTATAGTATGCATTCCATTCCAAATAATATTAGAGCTTCAGAGAGTTTACATTTGCATTATTGAGAGAATTATTATGAGATCATATAGAAGCATTTGACAAGTTTGATTCTTAACTCTCCATAAGGATTTAAAGGTACTTATTTATTATTGAAGTTGTCCATTGGATTGATTATCCAATTTGGACGTCGTGATTTTTTATCTAATTGGATTTTTCACGCTAAAACTGATTGTGTCTTCTTTATTTCTTATCTCCATATTATTGCTTTGAGTTTGATTTCAAATTGTGAATTATTTTATTAAGATTCACTAGACTTTGTCAGTTTGTTCATCAACCCACCTTGTTTGCAATTTGTATGACTGTGGTTTGCGATTTGTCTCTTTTTGTATATTAGATTTATATTGTATTTGAAATACTTTTATTTATGATATAATTTTTTTTTATATTCGTTTCATCTCAATAAAATTCCTACATTCACCGTTGTCCTAGACATTATTCATTTCTCATGACTAACGAGTGACCATGAAAAGCCGATGCATTTAGTTATTGCTGTTGATTACTTGAGATGACTTGGGGAGTTTAAACTCTTTTTCGTCAAATGTTTGTATCTGAAGTTTTGTTTTGTTTTCCCATTCTTTGAAGAAAGATCTCTCCCACCTTTTTTTATTGAAAAACAAGCATATACCATATGGCAAAATAAAAAAGAAAAGTTCTCAGGACAAATTACATTTAATAGCTATTAATTTCTGAATATTCTTGAATATTTGGATTTTTTTGAGATAACAAATCAAAATTAATATATATGGAAATCAAACTTAACTCGGGACTGAGAAAATAAACAAAGGAAAAGTAAAGAGTGTCCAAAAGGACTGTGATTTGCTTAATATATCATGCATTATATGGTCTAGTGATATTAGCGGAAATTCTGATTAACTGTACGTCGTAATTGGTATTGGACAAAAGTTGATAATCTTCAATCCGATCGCGTGCATGAACTATGTTGCAGTCTTTTGTAAATATTTACATGACATTCGATCTGACGGTTTATTTAACATTAATATCAAAGGAAAATATATGTACACAACTTTTGGGTGTGAAGAAAGAAAGAACGAAAGAAAGAAAGAGAAAACAAAACCTGTGATAGTTATGTCATGTAAAAAAAAATAATGAAGAAAAATTGAAACTGATAGGTAGGTGAAGTAATATACAGAAACGAATATCCTTGTTAAATACAATATTGCAACAATTGTAATGATGGAATGGGGAAGAATTAATCTATCAAACGCTTATGTTTAAAAAAACTCATTTTCCAAAATAATAAACTACTTATATATTTTGGATAATTTTACTCTAATTTAATACTTTTCAGTTTCACCACATTTCATATAGAGAACTAGATAAAAGAAAAGAAAAAACAAATATCAAATAAATTTAAGCTATATTATAGAAAGAGATAATGAAAAGAGAAAAATATAAGCTATATTATATATAATCAAATTAGTGACGAGATTTTAAAAAATAACGAGAAGAAGTCTTATAATATAATATTTGATGGATTTAAAGCAATTTTTGAACAATTAAATCATACATGGACGTATATAGATTACAACATATTAATATCAATATGTGAAAAACAGATAAAGAATTCCTAGACTCATTCAAAAGTTTATGGTGATTTTAGGAGAAAATCACAATGTAGTCTTGTGTGACAGAGAACTCTCCTCAGCCTAGCAAACGTATATACGTGTGTGTGTAAATTAAATCTACTTAATTAATGGGGATATAGTTTCCTATAGATATCTTAGCAAGTTACTAGAACTAAATTAATTCCCTAACTCATCATGAGCAATTGAGCATCATAAAACACAAATCAAATTAGAATATTCATAAATTGAAAAATGTATTAGTTATAAATAATAACCCCGTGATTGATAAATAGGTTTCTAAACAATATTTTAATCATTAACTAATGCTAATCCGATCCATACAAACTAACTAAATTCAACACCCTTTTCATCTAATTTGCCACTCTTAGACCGAGTATACACGCGTAAAGTAAGAAAGTAAAAACTGTACGAATTATTAATTTCAATTATAACATTTTATAATACCTTAATTAACTTTAACTTAATGATGAATAAATTTTTTAATTTTTAATTTTACATATTTTCTTAATTTAGAGAAAATTCATTTTTGTTGATTAGAATTATGTGAACCGGGTTTCATATAAGAGAGTTGCTATGGTATTCAAATAAATCTTTAGTACAATTATTTTTTTTCAAAAGTTAAATGGATTTAGACACACTAAAATTCTAAATGGTATAAGATCAATTTCTTGAACTGTTGAATTGTATAATTTAAATTTCAAATTATTATTAAGATTTGTTAGGTTGTTACAGTTTGTTATTATATTTCAATATTTGAATAGGAATTAAGATTAGATCAATTTGTTATTATTCCGTATTATTAGTATTTTGTTGAATTTCTCTCTCTTATATAAGAACCTCATATTGAGGGAATATATATAGAAGAGAATAGAATGAATGAATGAATGAAAGAGAAATTATTATTCCAATTTATTCTATATATGATATTGCTTTTTTAACATGGTATCAGAGCCATGGTTCTCTCCATGAAAAAATCATAGTTTCCTCCATGAAAACAAAAATTACTTCTGCTGCCACTACTCTTTTTCTTCTCCATTCCATATCCGAATTATCTTTTTTCTTCCCATTCCCAAAAGTACATCCCATTTTATCTTCTCGTATCAGTACCTGTACTCCACTTTTCTTTCTCCTCCTTAACCTTCACCATATTTGATTCCTCTACAAATTATGATTCCATTTTTGCCTCGCATAACCTTTGCGATTTTGGTTCTGTTTTGAATCCTTTCGTATCCATTTGAAGGTCATTAATGTGAAGCTCGTTGCATTGTTATGAGTTCTTCACAGACCAACCCCGAAGTCTATTGACATGAACAACATGTGGTTGTTCCGAATCCATTCTCGTATCTCAATTCTCCCTGCACGTATTTTATTTGAAGGTCATTGATGTGAAGTCAGTTGCATTGTTCTGAATCTTCATAGACCATCCCTGAAGTTTATTGACATGAACATGTTATTGTTCTGAATCTCTTCTCGTATTTTAATTTTCTTTCTACCTCAATCGAAGGACGTGAACTATCCTTAGCACCTCTTGAACCTATTGTTGATCAAAGTCATTCCTAGAAGAGTGTTTGAAGAAGTAATTGGCAAGTTGGGCATGACCGATATTCATGCACCAACTTGAGGGGGAGTGTTGAATTGTATAATTTAAATTTCAAATTATTATTAAGATTTGTTAGGTTGTTACAGTTTGTTATTATATTTCAATATTTGAATAGGAATTAAGATTAGATCAATTTGTTATTATTCCGTATTATTAGTATTTTGTTGAATTTCTCTCTCTTATATAAGAACCTCATATTGAGGGAATATATATAGAAGAGAATAGAATGAATGAATGAATGAAAGAGAAATTATTGTTCCAATTTATGCATATTTGATTTTTAACATGAACCAACAATAATTACATATAATGAGTCCAAATTAATCTATGAGTCAATGGATTAAGAAACATCCATAACTTTTGACTTATAATTATAAAAAAAGACACACAAAGAAAGAAATAGAGAATTTCTTAGTAACAATACTAAAACCCTTAAATTTGCTATGATAAAGTAGAATTTGTCTTCATTTAAAGATTTTTTTCATTTAGTGTTTCATGAATATAATTTTGAAATATCAATTAGAAAATTAAATAAAGTCAGTTAATGTTCGTCTGTCTCCATCAACAATGCCTAGTTAAATGGACTCGTGATCGGTTATTCTAAGTTACCAATTATTAATTAGGTTAGGGATGTGATAACATTTTCCTATATATAAATGAGTTATTTCCAATACCCAACTAGTTCTGTCGGAATATAATGTTTACTTCAATAATATATTTTTTTCTCTAAAAGTTTTCATCCAACTAAAACCTTATCCGAAAAGGATTAAAATTGGATTTTAAAAAGAAAAAAAAAAATCAATGTTCTTTCTTTACTTTGAAAATTAATTGGCGGATATATACCCGAAACTATATAATAGCCGCAACAAGGACAGATGTTTAAGCTTCCAACGAAGAAATAGGTTGGTAAGGAACCTACCATTATACTATTATTAAGAGAAAACAAAATAAGATTCTTACTTTGAGGGAACACTACAGTTGTCTGGCTCGAGGAAATTTAGAATCAGTTGACCAGCAGAATAGAGCAGGACGCACGCAGTACACACAATACAAAACTAAAGATGCCAAAAAGTCTCATTAACGAGGATGATTGGATAAGCTTCATGTCGCTCTAGTTCATTTAGATTATAGTACTAGTAGCAACCTAACTTTAGTTTTCTATGGAAAAAGTAGCTTCGGTGCATAGAATCAAAGCCAGGTTTGGCTCAAAATTCAGTAGGATTAGTATATATGCATGGAAGAGAGTGTGAGACACAGAGGGTTTAATTAGATAAAACACTGGGGAACGTTGTGTCTTGGTTATTGTTGCCTTTTAATGAAAGTGAGGATGCATGACTGCCTCGAAAAGGAGCTTTCATCAGACACTGCATGTGTGAACCAGTTGCCTAACATAAGTACTACACAAAGTTTATCTCCTATTAAGTCTAATTACTACCAAGGTTTTAATACAGCGGCTATGATTTTGTCACGATTCTTGATATGGTGAGAAATTATGAACAAATACGTCTAATATGAGCACAATTACAATTGCAGACACTCCAAAAATGTTCACGTTGCGGTTGAAGACCATTTTTTAAAACCTTGCTAATAATTATATACAGTACTTTAAAATAGAAAAGAAAAAAACAAATTAATGTCATGCAGAATTTCTATTCTTACGTAAGTAGTTTGTTGCTGAGAATCTTACTAACATGTTTGCTTAATCAACAACACTCAAAACTGAAACAACCAAAAAAATATGGTCGTACATCATACAAATTGTTACTGTTTAATTTGTTGCTAAAAACGATGATACATGCTATGCGACTATAATCAGTTAATCATGAAACGAACGAACACAAAAGCACCCCATTGCCAACAACAGAATCAAACTCACCAGGGATATAAAAGTTCATCAATTTAATTACAGTCTCGAGTACATGTAAAAGAAAACATTTTATATCACCTAGTAATCAAAATGACACACAAATTATAGAAGCAATTAAGAAACCTCAATTCCTACTTTCAACATCCCTAACTTAATGAATGTCTTGCCATCTCCCCCACCACCACCACCACCACCACAAAAGCTAACAGAAAACTATAAGAGAACAGCAGCAATGTAGAAGTACTTATGGTGACACTGATGGGACAATTGGAAGAGTTTATTTGAACTTATGAAAATAACATATAAATTTTTCATATCACCTCCTTTCAGCACATTTGAATGAGCTACGAAGTCAAATTAGTCAATAAAATCACAAGAGTTTATTGAATTAAGTTGTTTATCGAAACAGATTCTAATCAGAAAGGCGGGCGAGCAGAAGGGGCCCAGAATGGCTCAGATGGCATTTGAACAGAATTGAGAAGGTTAGGAGGCAAACCATGGAAAAGTGGAGCAGTTGCATCCCCTCCTAGAAGCTGTGACTGACCAACACCACTTGCACCGGGTGACCCAATTGAACCTCCTTGCATTTGCAGCGAAGTTTCCTCGTCCTCCAAAGGAAGCCTCTCATAAGCAGCGTTGCTAAACGAAGCGGCCATGATCACCACGGGCCCTGAAGCAACCAGTGTTCCAACAACACTTCCTCCCACCACTTGTCCCTGACCACCGGCCAAATAAATGGTCAAACCAGACGCGGCCGGTGGCGCAGGTGGTGGAAGGAACGATCCCGAAAGGGATAAGATCTCGAACCTTCCGTGAAGAGTCACAACCGAACCGGACGAAGCCGGTTGCCTGAGGGTCACATTATTGACCGTTCCAGTGCCACTCATGATGCAAACCCCTCTCTGGCGCTTCCTGGCAAACTCAGACACGCTTTCCACGATGTCGTATCCGTCTGCCACCTCCATCATGTGGGTTCTCATGGCGTTGGCGCTGTCGCGGGTGATGATAATAGGTGGCTTGGGCTTATTCTTGGACCCTGCTGGTCTTCCTCGAGGTCTTCTTGTTATCTCAGCCTCACCTGTACCTTCGTTGTTGTTGTTGTTGCCGTTGCTGTTTTCTTCGCGTTCCCTTTTCTGCGCGCCGCTGCTGCCGCTGTTCTCGTCCTCGGTGGCTTGGTTTAAGCTTTGGAACTGGTGTTGTTGTTGTTGCTGTTGCTGTTGCTGGAGGTGCAGATGGAGATCTCTTGTGTGAAAAGGAGGGGGGAGGGAATGACCATGTGCCGAGATTGGATCCATTGCTGTGATATGATTCTATTCAATGTATAATTGAGTTTCCATCAATATCGATATCGATATAGATATAGACATAATGAACTCAAGTTGTGAAACTCATAAAACGCTAAGTACTTCATTCGCATATGCAGGAAACAAAATATGGGGTGGATGAAAATGAAAATTAAGGAAAATTAATTAATGAGAACAAACTGTTATATTTGACCAGTGACAGTGAGTACTCTCTCTTCTTGATGCTGGCTTGGCTTTTTCTTGAAGATCGATCTTGTTAATTTGATGAATCCAACTTTGTAGTGAGTAGTGACAAGTTCCAAGTTGAAACTGATGATGGAAACGGAAATAGGAGATTGAAATTGGTGCTAGGCCAGGTCACCAATTAGGTTGTGATTGAGATTAATTTGACTTGTATTACCTCAACTTGCCTCTAAAAACGTTCAATTGGTGGAGCTTTCAATGGCAAAGCGGTGTAAATTGGAGTTTCCGTTGAAGAGGGAAGAAAGAAAGAAAAACAAGAGAAAAAGGTTGAAGCTTGTTCTCTTATTTTGGGAGAAGATGCAGTGTTGGATTAGGGTTAGATTGAGGAGAAGAACAGATCCAAACTAGATTTGATTGCAGAAAGACTGCGTGCTTATGGGCGGTGGATGGGTCCCCATGACTCTCTCTCTCTCTCTCTCTCTGGACACAACATATGCATAAACATCTAATGTAGTACTAATATTTATATTATTCTTATGAAACAAATATTTAATTCTATTCTTTATTATTTAGTACATTAAATCTGTATTAATTTGAATTGACGAAATGAAATGATGCTGTATGTTTCATTGTTTTTTTTAGTTATTATTAAAAATAAAATTAAATGCTTTTCATTTATTGCTTTGAATGCTTTAATTTCGAATTGAATAAAACGCTTTAAATGAAATTATTTTATTTAATTTTATACTTCTACATTTAATTTAATTTAATTATCTACTCCAGTCAACTTTTTCTGAAGCCTCCAGTCAATTTTAAACGCCTTTTTTTTAAAAAAATATTTCTTTATTTCAAAATGTAAGTTATTTACTTTTTTATTATTATAAATTTTTTATTTTATTATATATATATATATATATATATATATATATTGCTTTATACTACTAACTAAGTTACTTATCCGTATCATACAACATATTATTTGTATAAAGTCCAAATATTTTAATCAATAGTTTAATTTGTGCTAATTACTTTATAAAATTATATTATGACCTCCTGATTTCTTCAACATTAACAAAGTAAGGTAAAGTATTATTAATTGAGTAATACGATAGTTTAGCTAAATCAAATTATATATTTTGTTGAAATTATATTTTTATACTGTTAATCAATTATAAATTATCATCTAATTTAAAATTGTTGATTATTGTAA
>PYAF01001709.1:4168218-4213759 GCA_007407185.1 Glycine tomentella | reverse complement strand
CCTGTGTTGTGTCTGGTGGTTGACACCTGTGATGACCCCAAATTATTTGGGCGAGCAGAAAAGCAGTGAAATGGATGCCGTACGAGAAGATAGGATGAAGAATGTGTACTGTTGTCTGTTTTGACGATCTGTGCTTGTGATGTACTATGGACTGTTTATATATGAGACTCTGGATATGTAATAATGAATGGACTGTATGTGTGAACGTCATGGACTATATGATTTAAATAACGCGTAAAACTCTTATAATTTCTAAACTCGTTCTTAAATCAACGGAATTTTCATTTGAACCTTCATTTCTAAATTCGTTTTGAAAATCAACCAAGGTTCATTTGAACTTTTATTCTTTCTGTTTTTCAAAAATTTTTAGCAAATAAAAATAAATATGTAATAAAAAGCGAAGTAGAAGCGGTTGCTACACATTGCATGACCCGTGATCCACAATCCACACCCAAACCTATCACCCAATTCCATTTTGCAACACCTTCGAAACCTAATCCCTCCGCTGCAGATGCTTCGCTTACTTTCACACCCACTCAATACAGTCAGTTGCTTTCTCTTCTACATTAGAGTTCAGCGTCCTCTTCAGTTGCTTCTTCCGTTGTTGACTCGTCTCCTTCCGTCGCGAGTTTCAGTGGTAAGCCTTCATTTACTTTTCCTTCATCTTGCTGGATACTCGATACTGGTGCTACACATCATGTGTGCATCACTACTGCTTTGTTTCAATCTTCTTCTTCGGAACATTCGTCTGTTGCTTTTCCTAATGGATCATCTGTTGTTGTCTCTGCTGTTGGATCCGTGTTTTTGTCTGCCTCTCTTTCTCTTCTTAATGTTCTCTGTGTTCCTACTTTTTTCTTCAACCTTTTGTCGATAGGTGCATTAACCAGAGACTCACCTATTATTGCTAATTTTTCCTCCTCTTACTGCTTTCTTCAGGACCATGTTTCGGCTCAGATGATTGGGATTGCTAAACGCTGTGGCGATCTCTATCTTTTGGATAGTAAATGTCTTCTTCCCATTGTTGATATTTCCCCTCCCCTATGTTTTTCTCTAAATGTTCGAGATCCCATACTTTGGCACTCTCGACTTGGTCATCTCTCTGTAAATGTTTTGAATTCAATGAAAAGTTCTTTAGGATTTTCTGATAATTTGCATGTTTCTCATCATTGCCTTATATGTCCCTTAGCCAAGCAAAAACGGCTTCCCTTCATTTTAAACCCCACACTTTCTGCATCTCCATTTGACTTACTGCATTTCGATATATGGGGTCCTTTTCATACTCCATCTGTGGAAGGCTCTAAATATTTTTTAACCATAGTGGATGATTCCACTCGTTTCACATGGACATATTTTTTGAAAAATAAATATGATTTTTCTTCTGTTTTTCCTGCTTTTCACACCTTAATTCATACTCAGTATGGTGTTCTAATTAAATCCATTAGGTGTGATAATGCCCCTGAATTCAATTTATCAACTTCTTTTTCGTCCAAGGGTATTCAAGTGTTTCACTCTTGTGTTGACCATCCTCAGCAGAACTCTGTTGTTGAGAGAAAGCACCAGCATCTTCTAAATGTAGCCCGCGCTTTACATTTTCAATCCCAAGTTCCCTTACCATATTGGCAAGACTGTGTCCTTACGACTGTGTATCTAATTAACCGAACTCCATCTCCTCTTCTTTCTACTAAAACACCCTTTGAACTCCTTTCCCATAAAGCTCCATCTTATGATCATCTTCGGGTGTTTGGCTGCCTTTGTTATAGCTCAACTCTTCCCAAACATCGTCACAAATTTTCACCCCGTGCTTCACCTGCCATTTTTCTTGGTTACCCCACTGGTTATAAGGGTTATAAACTTCTAGATATACAATCCAATTCCACTTTTATTTCCTGTGGTGTGATCTTTTTTTAGCACATTTTTCCCTTTGCCTTAAACACTTCTTTATCCACCTTTCATACAGAAATTTTAGCTTTACCATCCTCTATAAGTTTACCTTCTTCACCTATTGCTTCTGATGTCTCTCCACCAAACCATTTCTCATTGCGCCCTCAGAGACATCGTAATCCTCCTGCACACCTTACTGATTATGTGTGTTCTTCTTCCACCCAACACCCTCTGTCCAATTTCATTTCTTATCATCATTTGTCACCAACTCATACAGCCTTTGTGAATTCAGTTTCCTCCCATTTTGAGTCCACCTCCTATTCTGAAGCATCACAATTACCGGAATGGCAGGATGCCATGGAATCTGAATTATCAGCTCTTGAATTGAACAAAACTTGGACTGTTATGTCTCTTCCTAAGGACAAGCATGTGGTTGGATGTCGTTGGGTTTACAAGGTCAAATACAATTCTGATGGCACTCTTGATCGTTATAAGGCTCGTTTGGTAGCTAAGGGATTTACTCAACAGGAAGGTATTGATTTCATGGACACTTTTTCACCTGTTGCAAAATTAACTACTGTCAGAATTCTCCTTGCTTTAGCTGCTGTTTTTAACTGGACACTCATTCAATTGGATGTTAATAATGCATTC
The DNA here is from genome assembly GCA_007407185.1 of Glycine tomentella. Taxonomy (NCBI): domain Eukaryota; kingdom Viridiplantae; phylum Streptophyta; class Magnoliopsida; order Fabales; family Fabaceae; genus Glycine; species Glycine tomentella. The sequence goes on along the minus strand of PYAF01001709.1, from coordinate 4,211,227 downwards.
CTTCATGGGGATTTGTTTGAGGAGGTTTACATGCAGTTACCTCCTGGATATTCCTCTCGGTTTCCTTCTCTTCCACCTAATGTTGTTTGCTGCCTTCATAAGTCTTTGTATGGGCTTCGTCAAGCATCTCGACAGTGGTTTGCTAAGCTTTCATCTACTTTGTTACAACTTGGTTTTACTCAGTCCCAATCTGATAATTCCTTATTTGTGCGATCTATTACTTCCTCTTTTACTGCAATTTTGGTGTATGTTGATGACATCATTGTAGCTTCTAACAGCCCCTCTGAAGTTCAGTCTCTTACTATTGTTTTAAAAGATAAATTTCGGCTTAAGAATCTGGGAAACTTCAAATTTTTTTCTTGGTCTTGAGGTGGCTCGTAGCACCAAAGGGATTACTATTTGTCAACGCCATTATGCATTGCAAGTGCTCAAGGATTCAGGTCATTTCGATTGTAAACCTCGAAGCACACCTATGGCTGTTGGACTCAAACTATCCTTGAATTCTGGTGATCTGATTCCTGATCCTGCTATATATCGTAGGTTAATTGGACGCCTCATTTATCTCACCATTACTCGACCTGACCTTTCTTATGCAGTGAATCATCTCAGCCAGTTTATGGCCTCTCCTCGTCTTCCTCATCTTCAGGCTGCTTATCGGTTACTTGGATATTTGAAGCAAACAATTGGACAGGGTCTGTTTTACCCTTCATCTTCATCTTCCCATATTCATCTTAATGCTTTTTGTGATTCTGATTGGGCAACTTGCCCTAATAGTAGAAAATTCATTTCTGGCTACTGCATTTTTATTGGGGATTCATTGGTGTCATGGAAATCAAAGAAGCAATCCATTGTGTCTCGATCATCTACTGAGGCTGAGTATCGTTCCATGGCCAATGTTACTTGTGAGTTGTTGTGGATTTTTTTCCTTCTTAAGGATCTTCATGTTCTTCATTCTGCTCCAGCTCATCTTTTTTGTGATAACCAATCTGCATTGCATCTTGCGGCTAATCCTGTTTTCCATGAAGCACATTGAGATTGATTGTCACCTTGTTCGTGAGCACATTCTCAAGAGTCATTTAAAGACTTTTCCCATTCCTTCTTCCAAGCAACTGGCTGACATATTCACCAAACCTCTTTTGCCATCTCAATTTTCTGTTTTGTTATCCAAGATGGGAGTTTTAAACATATACTCTCCATCTTGAGGGGGGCTATTAATATCTCAGTATTAGTTATTATATTTTGTTGGTTGTTTTTCTGTTGATTAGTGTGTGGTGTGTATTTCATGCCTTATGCTTGCACGTGTACATTCTATTAAAAAGTTTGTTTTTGACTTTTCTGTTTTAGCCATTTGGTTACTCATATATACACTCTTTGCATTGTATTACTTCTCTTAATTCTGGATGAAATGAGAATTCAGTTTTTCCTAATGTTTATTCTTCTCAGAGACTAATAAAAATTAGGACAACTCACATACTTCTTGGCATTTGGTTTGAAGCGGTATCCCCTGATTAAAATATACTTTCCACCCTCAACTTCACTGCTTCAATGATTAGAATTGAGAATGCTAAAGAGCTGCAGTCCTAAATTTCTGAATCTCTGTTAACAAATAATTGATGTTTTTTCTTTTTGACGTATGAACATAATAGTTTTGCCTTGATTGCATTCGGATCATTTGACACAATTATAACATTAGTAGACCAACTGCTCATCCTACCTACTATATATTGATTTAAAATGCCCGTTACTACAATTACAAACACTAGTGAGTTTGAGAAGGCACTCAAATATATTGCATATGAAAGTGAAATATAAAATTCGTATAGCTGTGAACGGAGAAGGAAAAAGGAAAAAGGTTATAAATTCGAATAATTTGCTAACAAAAAAAACTAATAATTAAAATTTGTCTATAAAAAATGTTGTACATGAATTGTCTGTAAAAAAATGTTGTACATGTATGATCACCGGTTTTGACACTTGATTTTATCTACGTGTTAGAAACATGTCTAATTCTTCCTCAGAGGTTTCTTTGTACAGTTCATTTACCTCATTTCTTGAAACTTGTTCATGTACCTGTGCGGTACATACTAACGTTTGTGCCTTGGTAGCTTCTCTTCAACCCAATTTATTCTCACAATAAATGTTAACAACAAAATCAAGCATGCAACAACACCAATCAAGAATCCTATAATGAGTCCAGCAAGTCCTAAGCGAAGCTTGAAGTAAAAAACCACACCCAATGGTAAGGCCAGGAAATAGAATCCACCAATATTGAGATACATGCCAAGCCATGGTCTTGAGTCCCTCGCACTATTCCTCCACAAACCGTCGCTGGAAAATTAAACACTTCCACTAGAGCCATCACCAACATTGTCTTCTTCACACTGTTTACAACCCCTTTAACATGGCTAAACAAATTCCCCCAAACCCTTCTAGCAGCCACCATCATGGAACCTCCAATGCAAACCGATATAACACTCACTGCCAAAGGCACACGAGCTGATTTATAAGCTTGACCAGCACGGTTAGCACCAAGCTCATTGGACATACGAGTGGAAACACAAGTGGCTAAAGAAAGCATCACCGAGTAAACCAAATAGTCAAAGTTCAACACTATGGCTAGAACCCTCACCGCTTGCTTAGCATTTGCCAAGTGGCCAGTGAGCAAGACTAGAATCTCATAACACCACCACTCAAGGCACGTGTTGAGGCAGCATGATCCACTAAGCTTGATTAGCCTAATCCAATCCATCATGTTCCGATTCCACCACCCTCCTTCCTTCCACAACATGCTCCCGTTTCTTCTCTTAAGAATCACAACGTAGATCGCCAGCATAAACATAACCATGAGATTGGTTATCCAAACCGCAATTGAAACACCTCGGAGTCCCATGGTCTTGGAGAGTATGTTGACGGGTATGTGAAAGGCTAGTGTCACAGCAGAACTAAACATGGTGGGAAGAGTCATGCACTGAGAGCTGAGGTAGGCTTTTAAGGGACAAAGGAGTGAAGTGACCAACAAGTCTGGTATGAGATAGGAAACATATATTGTTGGCCAAAACGGATCAAAATCTTGTCAACCTTAAGCCACAAGAAAGACAAGGGAAGTGTTACCAAAAGCAACAAGGGGTTGTCATGAGAAGGGTCTTGTGAAGGAGCCTCACGTTCTTGGTTCCATGGCGCCGCTTAGACCGTTCAAGACAGAGAAGCCGGTGACATTAGCAAAACTGAACTCAAGTGCGCCACCGGCTAAGTTCAGCTCCCCAAGGTGGCCAAGAGCTGTTGTTATGGCTATCTTGGCGAACCAAGCCAAGTTCATATGGCCACAAGTGGAAGGGCTATCCCTCTCGTTGAACTCTTAGCTCTTCTAGTACCATCTTTATGAAATTGGCATTGAAAGGGCATTTTTTAGTGTGTGATAAAGGAGATAAGGGGTGTTAGTTGGCCTTATCGTTTGAGATTAGCTTCTCTCCTTGTTTTGATGTTGCTGACATTGTTGCTTAGATAACGTTTTGGTGAGATTGTTGCTGAGTTCCACTAACGCGTCTCTTTTATATAAGATTGGTTAAGGTTGAGTGGTCAAGTTTCGTGATCCTGTGGAAGTTGTTTCTCAAGCAAGGATAGATATTGGTGATATCATCAGCTTACCAAGTTGCTGCCAATTGAAACGATCTATAGTGCATGAACCATATAACACGCTCTTTCAGTTATTGCAACTATCATGTAGTAAATTAATTAAGACCTTGTGAATTTAGGGGTCAAAACTAAATTTCCTTTACCAACTAATTAATTGTCACTCACTTGTAAAACAAAGTAAACAAAATTGTAAAATGTAAGGGATATCACCCAAATTAACCTTTAATTAGTAGTGGCTTGTCTATCAAAGTGAGATATGGTTGTCTTCTTGCTCTTGATTTCATGTACTCTACAATACAATTTATGGAAACCTGCCTAGAAAAATGATCAGCTAATAGGTAAATGAGTTGGTGCAAAATGTGATGTCAACAGTATTTCCTATTCAATACAAAAATAGAAAATTTTCGATACATTTCACATTATTTTCTACTTTCCTTGTTTTAGATTATATGACGATTTAGAAAAAATAAATATTGTTTTATAAAATCAATATTAACTTAAAATATTTTTTCAAAATTACCTTTAATTAATACTTAATAGAAGTAATGTATAGGAAGAGTAAAAGAAATTATTAATTAGAAAATAAATAATATATTAATAAATTGTATTTTTTCTATGGAATTTAATAAATTAATTGAACTTTTTAATATTAATGTCAAAACCTTAAACGTTATATAATCTGGAACGGAAGAAGTATATATTTCTTAGCTCTTGGTTTTTATTTGCATCAAACTCACTCGACAAAGTTCCTCATGACACAAGTTATATTAACTCCATTTCTGAAACAATAATAGCCTCTAAGCAAAGCACTGAAATGTTATATTAATTTTTGCTCATTGCTGCATTGTTATTTATTTGCTTAATGGTATCCTCTTTGATAATTTAACCGCTTAAATTTTGCTTGGTGTTGTAGGTAGAAGATTTCACCTAGCATTAAGATTCATATAATTCGTTTTTTTGGTGTATCTTTTTTGTAAAGGCTATTTTTGTGTATCTAGCACATTAAACTGCATATTAAGGACAATTTGAAATTTAATATAATATATTTATGGCTATTTGAAAGCCTGTTCAACTTTCAAAATTCTTCATTTATAATTCATCTTTTATAGAATCATAGTAAAAAAATTGCAGAATCATGAATGTACTAATTTTGATTTTGCTGATTGAGCTTTAGGGAGGTACTTTCTAACCTTAAACACGTTATTTATTTTTTTGTTATAATATGAACACTTTCAATTGATCTTCAGCGTATTTTATTTAGATGCCTGACATTTATGACTTTTCTCTTTGTTTTTTTTTTGAAGAAAAATAAAGGAAAGGGCACAAAAGCCTAAAGAACCAGTTGAAGCACTCTGGCCAACGTTGGAGGTAAAATTATACATTATGCATGTTTTCTTTTCTTTGTTTATATGAACAATTATGGACTTTATTTATTTAATGTTTTTTGCATTGGGGTGGGTTTATAAGAAGTTTGAGCAATGATGAACTATCTCTAGAATTACCAAGATTTGCATAAAGTTGGAGTGTTGGAAAATGCTGCAAAGTTCTAGAAAGTCTTAGAAAAAAATTGAAATGTCCACAGTACTATAAAGAAAAAGTCTAGACATGTCTAAATAATACCTTCTTGGTAAATATAGAAATATTATTCTAGATTTCTTAATTAATATTAAAATAATGTCAAGCCATCACATAAAGGCAGTGTAACACTACCTATAAATACCATGGAGCCTTCAATTTTTGTGTGTTCTTCCGGATATAAAAAATAAAGTCTTACTACCATTCACTATCAATTACTAGACACTACTTTTTAAACTATCTCACGTCACTAACCTTTTCTCTAAGTCTCCATTAATCTTCTGTCAACATTAAACGAACATTTTCCACTTCTAAAACAATCACAGCTTCAGGCAAAGTTAATTCTTAAGTTAGAAAATCGTGATCATGAATTTTTCATTCATATAAATACATTTTAAATGCAAGACTCAATCAAAGTATGATAGTTTGTGTCATCTCTTAGTGAGAGTTACCTAGCACAATGTATACGACAATTCGACAAATAAGGCATTCATTGTTACTCCAATAATAAATAGATAAAAATGTTTTATTAAAAATCATAGTAATTTTATTGATAATAATCATTAAAGATAAAAAAATAAATGTTAATTTTTATTTAAAATATTTCTAGTATTAAAATTTATTAATTAAATTTTATTAACTGTTAACATTAAATTTTATTTTATTTTATTTAGAATATTTTCATTTTTAGATTAAATGTACATTTGTGGTTTTCTAAGGATAGTCGTTGCCTATAAATAAATAAGAAAGTTGTAGGACTTAAATTGGACACAAGAGCAAGGGAAGATGACAGAAGAAGATCGCAAACAAAAGTTGGTAACGGAGAAGCTAAAATACTTTGTATTATTTCGAATTAGGGCACTAAACCCTTCCACGTCAGTGCAGACGGTGAAGGGATAAGAATGGTGGTGGTTGTGCAGTCGACAAGGATGAAAGGGTCAACAATGGAAGAGGAGAGACGGGTGTTAATCGCGGCGGAGGGTAGAGGATCATTCAACGTAAAATTTAAATGCTTAATTAATACCGTTTCATCAAGGAGATATCAAGATAATGTAAAAATAAGAAGAGATATTAAATGTAATAAGTATAAAACTCAAGATGGAAGTCCAATATAATTTACTCTTATTTTATTTATTCTCATCTAATCATAACTTACTATTAACCTATTAGTCAGACTCATAAGTAAAATTGTTGTTTCAATCTTCGTTATGTTCTCTTTTCACTAAGATTTTATATGAATTGTATTAATTAATCCACTCAAAAGTACGAAACAGTAGTAATTAAAAAAAGAGAGTAAGAAACAGCTTTTTGAAGGAATACAATAAGCAGATTCAATAAACTGGAAAACATTTTCAACATGAACTACATTTTTTTAATGGCAATAAATTATATATTACATATATTTCAACTAAAGGCCTATTATCTGGAAAACTATAACTCTATAAGGGAATCGAAAAATTTAAGAACACATAAAAACCCTCATGTGAACATATATTTAATTTAATTTTAATTCTTTTAAAAAATTATTTTTAATTTTAGTTATTTAAAGTTTAAAATTTATTTTAATCTTTAATATCAAATAACAAATTTAACTAATAATATAACAATAATATTAATTATTTATTAACTTTTCGTATTATGAAAAAAAAATCTCATAAGACAGTCACATGTAAAGCAAATACTGCCATAAGATATAAAGCAAGTATTAATAAAACAAATACCTTACGCCATTATTGGGTCCGATCCTGAGGATTGTTACCAGGGGCAACCACACTAAGCCCGATAATTAAAGGTGGCCCAAAATAAAATTAATATGGCGAAGAAGAAAACCATTTTAAATTTCTTTGACAATAACTTAATTTTATTACTTTTAATTATTCATTTCAACTTATTCCAACATCATAGTTAATAAAATTTTAATTTCCTCTATTAAATTAAATGTCTTTTTGCATGTAATATTTTGTATTTTATATGTATATTTAGTAGAGAAAATATATAATTTTATATGTAATAAAATATATCATTTTGATGAAATTACATGTCTATTTTTTAATGAAACATTTATATTTATCTTTTAAATTTAAATACAATTTTGGTCTATCTATTTTTTTTATCTATGATTTTGTTTCTCCATTTTTAAACATAGAGACTTTTTGTCCCACCCCTAGAAGCAAGTTTCATTTTTATTTTTTATTTTGGTTTAATTAAACTCTAAACTTAACATATTTATTTAAGGTATCATAAAAAATAATATAATTTATTAAACTATAAGAAATAAAAGAAACAAATATAGGTAAAAGTAAGAATATGACAAAAATTGTATTTTTTTTAAAATAGAAGATCAAATATCTTTATTTCTGTTCTGATTTATCTTTAATGTGTTGAATGTTTATGGAGGATTAAAATTTAATATTATAAAATTATGTGACCACTTGATTATAAAAATCATATTACTTTTTAAGTAATTATACGACATTAAATATTAACTAGTTATATTTGATTACACTATTTCAATTTAATTTTTTTAGTTTCATATATAATATTTTCCTCATATTATATGTAATATATACACTAATTAGCCTTAACACAACAAGTCAATCAATGATGGCATCCAGAATTCGTTGAAACCATAATGAGTTAATGTATTTGTTTTATTAATACTTGCTTTATATCTTATGGCAGTATTTGCTTTATTAATACTTGCGCTTTATTTTTTGTGGCAGTAGCTGGAGCATTGAAAGGAAACGAGATAAAGAAACATGGATTAGACCATAAGAAAAGTACTTAAAGGCGATTCATTTATTCAGTGGGTGTATGAGATTCCAAGTATAATATCAGATCTCGGATGGTGGTGAGATTTTTCTGACAGAAAACAGCGAAGTTCACGACAGAAATATACTTGCATAAAATGAGTCTATTTAGATACTAAAGTGTTTTTAAGAATTTTTTTTTTTAAAAAAAATTTCTATATTTTAATATAAAAAAATTTCAAAAGGTCTTATTCAACTTCCTAAAACATATCCGACCTATCTTGCATTATGTGGATTTCAAATTTTCATGAGTCTTTAATTGCTAGGTTGCTGCGCGTGATTGTCAGAGTTCCAGTAGTTCTCTGTGGAAGGATGATAATAGGGAGGGGTTCATTAGCTGGCAGGATGGCAGCATCCTGATTCAGGAGAAGTTGCTATTGATTGTATCTACTTCTATTAATTGTCACATCCTCAATTTTAATTAATAAAAGAGACCAGGAGACACCCATATCTCACCATGACTTTTTTTGCCCTATAGGTCCATATCTTACAATGATTGACAAGCCACAACCAATGGATTGGGCAATATCTCTTTCATTTTATTATTATTTTGATTGCTTTTGGGTTACAAGTGGGTGACACTTAATTAATTAGTTGGAAAACTTAGATATTTTTTATGGGATTCTTAGTAAATTCTTAAATTTAATACTTCCTTTTCATTAAATTTATCATTATACATATTCCGAAGATTTTTAATGTGAAGATTAGATTCTTCTTCAAAAATTACTCGTTTAAAAAAACTTAATATCTTTTCTAATTAATTGATAAAATATATAGTGAAATATATTATGAGACATGCAAAAATAACTTAAGAATCCAAAATAAAATTTAACAACCCCATAAGACCCATAAAAAATACCTAAAAATCCAAAATTAATTTTATCATTAAAAATACTTTTTAGTGTTTATTTGAATTTCCGGTCTAAACCTGAATTTAGGTCAACCCCCATTTAAAAAAAGTATCACTTTTGCAGTGCGTGTTGGATACTTGCATGATTATCAAACTTTCGATTTAAATCGTAGAATCTTCCGATTTTACGAGTTTATTACTCCTTTATGAGTTAACTCGAAAGTAGGCTCTTTTTCGGAGTAGAATCGCATGATTATACGTAGAATCGCTCAATTCTGAGTAGAATCGCGATTCTACTACGTTTTCACGAGTCTGGTGAGTTTAAGAATGACATCATTTTGAATAGCAATTTTTCGTATTTGGGCCATATCCATAATAGATTTGCTTCCTGCACCTCTTTTTGCTTACTATACACCTTTTGACTCATTTTTTTATATAAAAAATTGGACTTTTATTTTAATTTAAGTGATTTCTATTTACACTTTTTTTTTATTAATACATTTTACTTTTGTTATCAACTTTGATACTTCAATTATTTTGAATTTTTTAGTATCCATTATTTATAATTGTACTCATTTAATTTGACAAAATTAGTTATTATTGTTTCATATTTATATATAGGTAATTTACTCTCCTTTTTTGTCTAAATAAATTCTTACAATTCTACTATTCGATTATACGATTTGATTCTACTATACCTCCACAATTTTATATAAAATCGCGATTCTCACGACCTTCTATACTTGTGTCACCGCCCTATTACTGCCAAAACAAACACACCTTTAAATTCACAAGGTCTTTTTTTATTACACGATACTTGCAATAATTGAATGTGCATGCTACATGTTCACGCACTTTTGATCATTTCAATTGGCAGCAACTCAAGCACTAAAGTCTAAACCTTATCCAATCTTATATTAAAGAAAAGAAACACGTACGCTAGTGGAACTTGGCAACAATCTCACCAAAACATTATCTGATTCATCTCAGCAAAAATGTCAGCAACATCTAAAGAAGGAGAGAACTTAAGCACAAACGACAGGGCCAACCGACACCCATCATCTCCTTCATCGCACACTAAAAAATGCCCTTTTAATGCCAATTTTGTGAAGATAGTGGTAGAAGAGCTAAGAGTTCAACGAGGGATAGCCCTTCCACTTGTGGCCATGAACTTAGCTTGGTTCGCCAAGTTAGCCATAACAACAGCTTTTCTCGGCCACCTTGGGGAGCTGAACTTAGCCGGTGGCGCACTCGGGTTCAGTTTTGCTAATGTCTCCGGCTTCGCTGTCTTGAACGGTCTAAGCGGCGCCATGGAACCCATTTGTGGACAAGCACATGGAGCCAAGAACGTGAGGCTCCTTCACAAGACCCTTCTCATGACAACCCTCTTGTTGCTTTTGGTAACACTTCCCTTATCTTTCTTGTGGCTTAACGTTGACAAGATTTTGATTCTTTTTGGCCAACAACAAGAGATCTCAATAGTGGCCAAAACCTATGTTTCCTATCTCATACCTGACTTGTTTATCAAGGCACTCCTTTGTCCCTTAAAAGCCTACCTCAGCTCTCAGTGCATGACTCTTCCCACCATGTTTAGTTCTGCTGTGGCGCTAGCCTTTCACATACCCGTTAACATACTACTCTCCAAAACCATGGGACTCCGAGGAGTTTCAATCGCGGTTTGGATAACCGACCTCATTGTTATGGTTATGCTTGCAATTTATGTTGTGGTTCTTGAGAGAAGAAATGGGAGCATGTTGTGGAAGGAAGGAGGGTGGTGGGATCAGAACATGATGGATTGGATTAGGCTAATCAAGCTTAGTGGATCATGCTGCCTCAACACGTGCCTTGAGTGGTGGTGTTATGAGATTCTACTTTTCCTCACTGGCCACTTAGCAAATGCAAAACAAGCAGTGGGGGTTCTGGCCATATTGTTGAACTTTGACTATTTGCTTTTTGCAGTGATGCTTTCTCTAGCCACTAGTGTTTCCACTCGTGTGTCCAATGAGCTTGGTGCTAACCGTGCTGGTCAAGCTTATAAATCAGCACGTGTGTCTTTGGCAGTGAGTGTTATATCGGGTTGCATTGGAGGTTCCATGATGGTGGCTGCTAGAGGGGTTTGGGGGAATTTGTTTAGTCATGATAAAGGGGTTGTAAAGGGTGTGAAGAAGGCAATGTTGCTGATGGCTCTGGTGGAAGTGTTTAATTTTCCTGTGACGGTTTGTGGAGGCATAGTACGAGGAACTGGACGACCCTGGCTAGGCATGTATGCTAGTCTTGGTGGGTTCTATTTCCTGACACTACCATTGGGTGTGGTTTTTGCCTTCAAGCTTCGGTTTGGACTTAAAGGACTCATTATAGGACTCTTGATTGGTCTTGTTGCTTGCTTGGTTCTGTTGTTAACATTTACTGTTAGAATAAATTGGGTGGAAGAAGCTACCAAGGCACAAACGTTTGTATGTAACGCACAGGTACATGAACAAGTTTCAAGAAATGAGGTAAATGAACTAACTGAAAACCCTGAAGGTGATCAAGTATGCAAAGAAACCTCTATCACCCCAAATTCATGAATATATCACTTGGTGAGGAAGAATCAGAAACGTATAGAAGACGTAGACACACTCAAGTGTCAAAACCGGTGATCATACTCCAATGTTCATTTTGCTGAGTCCTTTCTCAATACCATTCTGAGTGTTTGCGATCTCAGAATTGAAAATTACAAGATTAATGCATTTAAATCAATAGGTAGAAGTAGAACTACCCGCGTTGGTCTAATACTTGTATTGAATGATCAGAATGCACTCAAGGAAAAACTATTTAGTTGGTACATCTAAATTTTTTAGTTCATATACAATGATTTCCGTCCATTGGTTAGAACTTAGAAGGTCCTAATGCCAGCAAACAAAATTCTATCAAATTTTACTTTTGTTTAGAGTTATATAGATATAAAGTGTATTACATGATTTTTAAAGTAATTTTTACAAAAATCATATTTTTTAAGGAAACCAAAATCAACGTTTTAATATAATAATAATTCATGATTGAATTATTATGTAAAAAAAATAGAAATAAACAAACGGAAAAAACTATCAAACTAAATATAATTCAAACCCACGGGATAAGTTTCAAATGCAAATAGAGTTAAGTGATGGGAATGCATAAAAGTGTTGGCTTCGCATGAACCTTTCATCGATCTGTTAGGTGATTAAACCACGGGACACAAGAAATTAGTTATAAAAATATATTTTGTTATAAAAATAAAAATAAAACATTACAAACTAGTAAAATAAATTACCGAGCAGTATACTTGAACATGTTCTAACTTCACCAAAGATTTTGAATTGAAGTTATATACAATGAGAGAGAGGTGGAGGGAGTGAGGAAGGATAAAAATATATTTGTGAAACTTTTACAATTATTATATTATTTTTATAATTTTATATATAATGTGATTTTTATTGATCTAACTATTAAATTATATTACCAAAATTGTTTGTGTTAAATTTTATCAAAATTGAACAATAACAAAAAAATAATCAAATAATACATATTTTAGTATATCTTGAAATGTTTATATTAAGTCAATTTTAGTCTATAAGAACGAGATAACAAATTATTTTAGATTAATATAAAATTTTGTATATATGATTTATGTGAAAGAAACTTTCAATCTAACTGTAAGTTTTAATAAAACGTTATCTAGTTAAAAATTATAAAATTGTGTAATAGTTATGAAAGTTATATTTAATTTGATCCCTCTTTATTTATTTATATATAAACTCACTTTTCAAACAATTCTATTTTAATCAAGTAAATTTTTAAGTTAGGCAAATACTTTGTCAAACACACTTTATATCGTCCTTCTCAACGGGAACGCAATAAAAGAATCACTTTGCCTGAAGCTTCTTCGGATGGAGTGGAATCCACATTCGACAGCACAATTTTTCACTAGCATAAGTGGACACATTCGATATTTTTTTTATTTGGTCTATCACATGAGATTTTAAAAGAATAATGATACACAAACATTTCATTATTTTTAATATTCTTTCAATATTTTTTATTTTTTCTATTTCTTTCTGCATAACATATACTTATATTTTTCTCTCTTTTTTCTTCCTCTCTCACTATGTCAAATATCACATTGGATGTTGATGTAACATTTTTCATTTTGAAATTCGGTTGAATAGAGCGTCGAATCTGTGATTCAGGAGCAGTATACTTCAAAACAGAAATTGGATGTTTGACACCCAGACCACCTTCAGTTGTGGCTAATTTAGGTTGGGCCCTGCTATTGGCACCCAAATTACTATTTTAAATTTTATATCCCAAACCAAACTGAAAAGATAAAATATATTTTTGGCATTAGTTACACATAAATTTCCCTCTACAATAAAAACATATTTATATTTATTAACACAACAAATTCTTGTTTCCATTGTGTTAACTTTTGTCCAATTTTGTTTTTAACATAATAAAAACTTTTTGTTGTTTTATTTTTTCTTTTTTTTAAAATAAAAGTTAACACAATAAAAAAAAAATTCTATTATATTAAATTGTTTCAAAAAAATAAAGACAACACCCCACCACCACCCCCACAAAATTTATTTCCATAGAAGATATTTTTGTAAACGAAAATTTTGAAATTGCAAATAGCAATGCCCTTTAGGTTTGACTTGAGAGCAGATTGGGCCAAGATATTTAGGCCAGATAAGATAGGCCTCTTTGGGGAATTTACTTTTTGCACTTCCCTACCTGCTTCCTGCACTTTCCAATTTTTGAATATTTCTAAAGTACCCTTTTCATATTATAACTTTCCTCTTCTCTCGACCTTCACACACCTCATTTCCTCTTCTGCAACTCACGCTCATCTCCACAACTAGCATCATCATCTCTCTATGCTCTCCACACGGAAGAATTTGTTGAAGGTGGGTGGTTTCGGTTAAGGAAGGCACTCAGGTTTGTACCTTTCTATTTTTTGCAGTTTATATCATGGAATACTTACGTCGTAATAAAATAGCAAGTTCCATAGCTCATTTTGGGATTTGCAATTGTATTGTGGAATACTCGTTCTATAATATAATATAAATATGGAAATGTGTTCTATAATACCTATTTTGGATTTAAAAATTGCTAAAATAAACTTGTATTATGAAATATCTATTTTGGAACTCATTTTGGAATTTACAATTGCATTGCATTATGGAACACCCATTTTGTAATATAGTTGTAGGTCCAAAAATGTGTTTTCAGAACACCTATTTTAGATTTAAAAAAATCTAAACTAAAATTTTGTAATACAAGTTGTTGAGCACATTTTGGGATTTTTAATTGTATTATAAAATGCTCATTTTGGAAAACAATTATAAATCTAGAAATGTGGTTTGGAATACCTATTTCGGATTTAAAAATTACTAAAGTAAAATTATCTTATGGAATACATGTTTCAGAGTTCATTTTGAAATTTATAATTGTATTATGAAATACTCATTTCGTAATATAATTATAAATCCAAAAATGTGTTCTGAAATACCTATTTTAAATTTACAATTAAATTGTGAAATTAAATTATGAAATGAGTATTTTGTGATGTAATTTAGGAATAATGTAATTTAGGAAGTGTTGAGGTTGTGACTCATTATTAAAAGTAATTTTATGTACACAGTTAAAATGGAAAGTGCAATAAGCAAATGCCCTCTTAGAGTTGCTAACAAAAGCAACGCAATAACATTGAAACTGAATAGGTCTACATTTCAGCATTTCACAATCAATGACCAAAAACAATTTATTTCACAATCAAAATAAAGACTGGGCTAAGAGTCTAAGAGCAAAGACGTTAAGAATTCATCTTCTATCAGAGATTACAAGAAATCCACACGGAACATTTTTTTTCCTGAAAAGATAATGCATGGACAATCACTCTACTATGAAAGTGTCAATACTTGTTATCACTGATTCCAACTTGTTCACGGGATAAATCCCAACTTTCTCAGAAAAGAATGCACTTCCATATTTAAAGAATAAGAAACTTAAAATAAAACTTTTCCTTAATTCTCATTTCTGTTTTCTTGGGTTTCAGGCTTTGATTAATTCTCTTTCAAAAAAAGGCTTTGATTAATTAGTTAAATATTCAATGTCCTATAGACAATAAGACGCAAAATCTTTAGGTAGTAATGGTAAAACTACAGAAAATATACATGCATAAAAATAAGTTTTAAAATTGTATATTAAAGTACAATAAACAAAAAAAAAATATTCATTTTCATATTGAAACTAATCAAAGAATTTAATAGTAGTAACTATTTAGTATTTATTATGGAAAAAAATGAACAAAAAGAATAAAACTTAAAATAACACACATTTTTAGTAGGAAGGTTGCTATATATGTTATTAATTAAGAAAATAAAAAAATATTTTTATAGTGATAACATTTCTTATACTAAAAAATAATTTACTTAAATTTGTTAAGTATTAGAAGTTGTTGATGAGATTATATAAAGTTTCTTAACCAACACCCACGAGCACACATTAAGACAACTGAAATAGCTAAATATTAAATCCTTAAAACACACTAAGTATATTAAGGTAAATAAATGTCAAAGTGTATCTTAGTTAAGGAAAAAAATATTAATAATAAAAATTTATTATATGAAATTGCAACAACAAAAAATATTTAACACATACTTTTTCAATGATTGGAAATATTTATTAATAGTGTGGTAAATGTATTTAACCAATAATTTTAAAGTACTCGTTCTAAAAAATATTTTAATATTTTTATACAATAAAAACATACTATTATCCACGTGCTCAGCCACTTCTCTAGTTTTTGTTTTTGTTTTTTCACTCTCAATCAACTTCAGTTGATTATAAATTTTAGTTATAGGATATCTATCACATTTATATTGAATCTAAACCCCACCTACCCGTCCCATTTCAGTTAAAATCACGTGGGGAAATCTATGGGACTTTTAATACCCCAATAGTTGGAGATGGATCATTGACATGTCTTCATCTAAGGTGTGTTTTTGGTGGCTAAAAGCTGCAGCTATAACTTGTACAATAAGAAAGATGGGTTAGTCTAATTAAAGTAAATTTATGTTATTCAAGAAAAGCGTGGTGGTGCAGGAGATTTTTCAATGAGGGAAGGACAAGAATTTTCAGTGAGGAGATGACATTAGAGCTCATTAATTAAGGTGACTAGGGACAACCAAATTACACTCATGAGTCATGACCTAAGGCCTCTCATACCAAACATACAGGCTCTCTTAAAAAAAGAAAAAAAAAATCAGGCCATGTGAAATGAATGGTTAAGAGTTGTAACTTTCAAAGGCTTCCCTGACTCCTTCAAGATCGAGGAGTCCCTTTGGGAAATGAACCAAATACTAAGGACAATGGCAAGGGCCAAAAGGGGAAGGAAATTAAACGAACAGCTAACAATGCTTAGCTTTATGGCTTCGAAATTGACCGCAGAAAAAAGCAAAAAAACAACCGTATGTAATGTACTAGTTACTGACCGAGACAAGAATTTTATCGAAAGAGATTCAACCAAAAAAAAATATATCATAAATAAAAATATTTTAAAAATAATATAAATTTAATATATAAAAAAATTTTAAAAAATCTATTACAGAAATTAAGATTATTTCACTTGATTTTTCCTCTAAGTATTTTCATATTGTTAAAATCATCTATAATTGAATTTGTGCTAAAATTCAAAACAATTTCTTTTTCAATGTATGTAATCAAAGAATCACCAGGAAGTTGGTCTTTGATTCTATTTGAAAGTCTAGTCTTGATTATCTTCGTAGTTGAGAAAAATATTTCAGTAATTATATTGTAGAAAATAGAATAGTGAATACAAGTCTAATCACTCTATCAATAAGAGGATAAATGGTAGACTTTCTCGTTCTTGCTAGCCCTTGAATAAATAACAGTTTATTTTTATTTTATCAAGATTAATAACAACCACAACAACGAGAAATACTAGAAGAAAGAAGAAAAGAGGAAAAAAAGAAAGGAATGAAGGGATACCTGAAATCCTTATTTTTCACTTATTGCAGTACTAAATGACACAACTTTTTTGACTTTATGTTCTCTTGGGATTTGTATCTTATTTTTCTCCTCTGTTTGTGTTTATGTGTCGAGATCTCTAGGGGTGTTCATCAACCGATCCAAACCGCGGTGACCGAACCGAAAAATCAAAAACCGAAATAACCGAAAATTGAAAAATCGAAAACCGAAAAAAAAATCGAAAATTTTCACCGGATTGGATCAGTTTTCGGATTGGCCGGTGAAAACCGATCCAATCCAAACCGATCCAATTGTAAACCATACCTTACCCTTTATCTACTTGGGCCTATTCCCTATCATAGCCCAAAAACTAAAAATCCAATACAATGCTCCTTATTTTGTCCAATGAACGTGTTTGTCTAATGAAAATTAGAAAATGATGTTTGTTTTTGTCCAATGAATGTATTTGTTTATGTTAGATACTCCTTATTTTGATAAAAATAAGTCTCATAAGTTTTATTTTTATACTTCTTAAAAAATCGAAAACCGATCCAATCCAAACCGAAAAAAATTGGATTGGATTGGATCGGATTTGAAAAAAATTTCAAACCGAATGGATGATCAAATGACCAAACTGAAAGAATTGGATCGGATGATTTTTTGCTTCAAAACCGATCCAATCCAGACTGCGAACACCCCTAGAGATCTCCCCCTTTTATAGTGTATTTTCTCTCTCTTCCTCTTTATTCTTTTTCTTTTTATTATTATTTTTTTCTATTTTATCATCTTCCTTTCCTTTTTTTCTTTTTTTGTTATCTCTCTTTCCTTTTTTATTCGTATTACATTTTCTTTTTTCTTTTTTTATATTTTTTTTCTTTTTTATTATTCTAATATTTTTTTACTACATTTTCTTTATATTTTCTTTCCCCTTTCACCTTTTTTTAATATTTTTTTTCTTTCATTTTTGTTTTTTTATTTTTTTATTAATTTTAAAAAAATTATTTTTTTTATTTTCAAATTTTTAAATTTCAGGATGGAGGATGTCCTAACCTCCCCTAATTCCCTCTTTGGTACCACCAGTACTATGTTGTGAAGAAGAGATGTCAATTATGCAAGCTGCATCCTGTTGTATGTATAAAAACACGTTGATCGATCCAACGTACTACCAAATACTGTGTGATACACACTGGAATGGGATGGCTCTATTTAATGTCAAATTGTCAATGTGTTGTGCTTCTCGCCATGATCCTTAATAGTAGTATAGTACCCCCTTGGAAGCCTGCAGTAATTATGTACTAGCAGTGAAAACGTGAGGGTTGGACGGTCCCTAATCCCTTACGATAGCGTGACAACTGACAAGTACTATTATCATGTGTTAAATTTATAATTAATAACAACATTAAATAATGGCCTGGCTGTTACAATAGGAGTAAAAGGCGTAAATTAGGCTGCTAGTTAATGAAAAAATGTACTACGCTGTTATTAAATGTAAAACACTTTTTTTTAAACATTTTTTATAGTTAAACATTTATATATTTATATATATATATATGTACATGTACGTCTACTATTTTGTGTATACACTTAAACCATATTTTCTACATTTGTATGAGTTTATGTTTATACATTTTATACATATTTGATTTGATTCAAATATGATAGTGTATTTTAAGTCATATTTTATATATTTATTAATTTCGTCTATTAAATGAAATTAAAATATTTCATGAAAATAAATTTAAATATTTTGACTCAGTCTAATAGAGAATTAACAAATATAAAAAGAAAATGGCAGAAAGTATATCAAGTATGTAAAACAAATCAAATATGTAATAAATATATAAAAACAAACTCATTATTGGTCATCAAACTCATAATTTTTTTTTCATATGGTCAATGCTCTTTCATTGATAATTTAAGTGAGCAAATGTAGGATCTCCATGCACACCTCTCTTTCCTGGATATGTCTAGGGTCTCTCCCACCATGTGAAAGTTATTTTTCCACCATTAGACAAAAATAATAGTGGAAGGGATCATGAAATCAAAGTTATGGACAAGAGACTTTGACTTTCTCAAACAAACATTGAGAAGTTTCAACTTCATGAATGTTATTGTCTCTCTCATCATGTATCGTATCTCATATACGTCCATTTTCTTTATTTAAAATGATAATAAAACTCGAGCTTTGACTTTAGCCAAAAAGATTTTACACAAAGAAATTTATTATCTATTTATCTTTTTCTTTGTATGGAAAGGATAGTCATAGAGGCTATATTAGTATCTTAAGAATAAATGCTGTATGTATTTATAATATACTTTTTTTTACACTATCATGATCTTTTATTGTTTGACATAAGTTATTAACTTTCACAATAGTTATTTTAACATTTACATTTATCATGAATTTTTATTGTTTGATATCCTAACCTCATTTTATTTTATTCAAAAAGCATATATATCTTATCTATTTACTTATTTAAATATAATAAGATTGGAAATTTTGTTACCAAATAACGTTGGTCGGTGCAAAGGCATGATAGGTGTTGAAAAACGGGGGGAAGTATTGACATGGAGTGGTCTGCCTGCCACTTTGTCACTACCATTCCTTGTCTCAAGATTTGCTTGCAGTGCTGTACAGTAATGTTGTTTCTAGTTGCCATACTTACTACTTATAGATTATTATTATTATTATTATTATTATTATTATTATTATTATTATTATTATTATTATTATTATTATTATTATTATTATTATTATTATTAAGTTTAAATATAATCGAATTTTACTCTCAATCAAAATTTTATATGTTTTAATTTTAGGATGAAGAAAAATAAACAGAAATTTTGGTAGAGGTGAAAACTGCACTTTTCCAATTTTATAAAAACAAAAAAGATATTCTAACCCATTTTAAATTATCAACATGTTTCAAGACAATTTGTTTTCTACAAACTAGCGGATGTTTGTTTGCAATTTTTTATAAAATACTGATTTTTATTATTTTAATAGGTTTATTTTTAATATATTTTTAAACCCCAATTATCCTCCACTAGAGACAATTCAATTCAATCTGATAAGATCATTATGGATGACAAAATACTTCCTCCAAGTCCTAATAGAACTGTCTTCATCTCGTATTAAATAATTGATATAAATTTTTATTATGATATAATATTCATAAATTATAATATCTTTAGTCTTATTATAAAAATATTTTTTAGAAATGACTTCTATTTGTTCAATTTTTATTTTTCATAATACTTTTATTTTTATATATTATTTTTTTATAAATATATAGGATAATATGTTAAATATGAATCTTATATATAATGTAGATTATTATATGTACATTATATAAATAGTGAGATAAGATATGTTCATTCTCTATCTTGTAAAGATTGAAAAAAAATGATTAATATATGTTAATTAATAATGTAAAATATAATTAGATAAAAAGATGAGATGATGAATCATAATAATCTTAAGAGTTATTTTGAAATAAATTATCAATAAATTTAAATTCTAATTACATCAACCAAAATTTTTAAGTGTTGTAAATTAGTTAAAAATAGTCTTTATAAAGAACAAATTTATAGTACATAAGATATTTTAATGCCAATTTTAAAAATATATATTTTAATGTTATTTTCGTCGAAGAATAAAGTTATAGTCGCTAGCTAGCATCTGAGAGAAGATTTAAATTCAATTTGTATAGAGCACATCTGTAATATCCCGGGCGCTGACGAGGGCGGGGAGTGATCGCCGGTGCAGTGAGACACGGACAAGGAGCGGCTCCTGGCAGGCTTCCAGCGAGAGGGGTACATGAATGAATCGAATACACACCCGAACGAGAGGGATCCAGAGGCTATGCAGGTATGAGACTGTACAGTTGAAGATAACTTAAAAGGATTTAATAGGTACTACCTATACCAACAAGGTGCATCTACTTTTTGGTAGCCCATAACATAAGAACTCCACAGTTAAGCGTGCTTGACTTGGAGCAATCTTGGGATGGGTGACCTCCTGGAAAGTTTCTCAGGAAGTTACGGTGTGGTTCGAGGACAAACTAGGCGGAAGTCGGTGGGCATGTAATATCCCGGGCGCTGACGAGGGCGGAGAGTGATCGCCGGTGCAGTGAGGCACGGACAGGGAGCGGCTCCTGGCAGGCTTCCAGCGAGAGGGGTACATGAATGAATCGAATACACACCCGAACGAGAGGGATCCAGAGGCTATGCAGGTATGGGACTGTACAGTTGAGGATAACTTAAAAGGATTTAATAGGTACTACCTATACCAACAAGGTGCATCTACTTTTTGGTAGCCCATAACATAAGAAAAGCACACTGAAAAGTCTTGTGTTGGTATGTAGGGACAGTCGTTGATCCTACAAGTGGTCGGGCGTTACAACATCTTTAAGAAGAGACAAAGAATTATAACTTTTAAGTATGAACAAGGAACTCAATTTACAAAATAAAAATTACTTCAAAACTAAGTTTCTCAACTTTAATTTAACATGGTAAAAATTAGTCTCATAATCAGATTTTCTTTATTTTGAAATATCTCAAAGACTTTGTCAGAAACCAACCATATTTCAAGATTAAGCCTTCATTCAGTTCTAGTGAAAATAGATGTAATTTCTGATATTGTAAAAAAAAAGTGTTCATGCTTTCATTTTTTTGACTCTGTTGGATAGAAGAGATTCTTTTTCAAGTGAACCAAATCATAATTGATATTGTAATTTCTGTTTTTTGCATTGATCAATAATAATAATCCAATAATTCAGTCGTAAAAACAGGTATGCTTAAAGAATATATGCCTATTAAATTACCTATGTTTATATTCAAGAGTATATGCCTATTAAATTTTTAAAAAAAGTTATTAATTTTTTATTACTCAGCTAAGAGCATCTTTAATGTTAGATCTTGAGCAAGAATTTTGAACTCAAAATATGATTTTCACTATATCTCTCAATAAAGGAGGTGAAAAGACCTACAAAGAGAATGAATTCTTGTAGAATAACCCTCAAGATATGCATATTGTTAAAAAAAGAATAATTTTTTTCTCTCTCCCTAAGACTCAAAATGAGATCTACCACTCAAGAAAAAATTGAGAAAGATTTTGAGAGGTCTTCAATATTACATAACACTATAAGGTCTATCAAAAAATGATTTAAGATTCTAATTTGAGATATAGTACTAAAGATGTTATTTTCCTTTAATTCAAAAATCATTTCTTTTTTACTCTCTTTCATTTTTTTCACACTTTCATTGGTTTTTATTTCTCTCAACGAGATACAATGTAAAATAAAGTGGTTTCTCATTCTGAACAATTTAAGTTGAAAAAAAAAAAACGAGTACCATTACATTAGAATTATAAGTTTATGACATTTTCCAAGTACACTTTTTTGAGAGAAAATTAAAGTAAATTATGAAGTAGGATAGAAAACTATTTCCTACGTGTTAACATTAGAGGGTATTTGAAGTCACTTACAAGTTGTTGTTAGTATGAGTAATCATGGATTTGATTTTCTTAAATATATCAACATCAATATCATTTTTAACACAAGTTAATTGGAGTCGATGATAGATGAATCTAATGATAGATACGAGAAAGTTGAAAAAAAAAGAGAAAAGAAAAGGAAAAAGAGAAATAAAGCAAAAGAAAAGAAGGAGGAATGAAAAGGAACATAACTAAAAAGAGATCATATATAACATATAGATAATAATGGGTATACCCATTCACTAAACTTATAACTTTTTTTCACTTCGTCCTAAGATATACCGTCCGTCAATCTATATTTCACTCCATTAAGTCTTGTTTAATTATCTTTGTCAGGTAAGTTTCAGTCTACTTCTACCTTTCTTTGTGTCGAGTTCTTGATAACAAATTCTTATTTTTAAGAGAACATCTAGGAGTCGTCTCATTACATGTCCAAACCACCTTAATCTATACTCTCTCATCTTTTTTTTTTGCTAACAGATATTATTATTATCTTTCGTCGAATATCTTTATTTTTTATCTTATCTTATTTTATGTTCATATTACTGCTTCTATATAATTTTTCTTTCAATTTTAAGAAATTTTGTGAACACACTAAAATATAATCAAATAATTTTTGACAAAGATTAATCATAAACAAAATTAATAAATAATATTTGAAGTCGCTCCCATTTGAATTTGCCGCCAGAAAAAAGCGGTAACGGTCAAAAAGTAGCGCGAGGAAAAGGGAGACTCAAGAAAGAGGAAAATACTAGTGGGCCCAATTAGAGAGAGGGAATTGTCAACAACGTGGGACCAGTCAATTTGGTTATGCTCTTTCTCTTCCTCCTCCCTCTTCTCTTATTCCTACTTTGCCCTTTAGCCACTACCAAAAGACGCGCCTCATGCTGTGGTCACCATTTTCGAACCCAACAACAACACCCTCTCCTCTCCTCTATTCCACGCACGCACGCACTCCATTTCTATTTTTCAAATCTCCCTTTCTAGGTCCATAATATCTATGCGTATCATCTACTTGGCGGGAATAATCATCCCTTCCCGCCACACTTCCCTTCCCTTGTGAACAGACGGCCATTTGTCTCTTGCAAAATCCACTTTCCCTGCCGGCTAACGGCGTCAGTCAGTCAGGGACGTGTTTTATTTATTTATGACATGCTTGCGTTGCATGTGACATACGACACTGTCAGTGTGCTCCGTCCTCGTGGGTCCCTCCTTTCCAGGACAATGTTGCTGAACATGCTTCTTTGTCCGACGCGTGGTGCCAATTTCAAAAACACCGTTACAAGTAGAAAGGCAGCATGATCATGAATCTGATTCTCTGGATGTACCTCCACGAGTCATCACTCATGCGTGCGCGTTTTTTGTTCGTAACCAATCCAATTGCACCTTTCAATTTATTATAATTACTAGCAGCACTTTTTCCGTCTCTAATCCCCTTCAGAAATTTTATTTATCTTTTCATAGATTTTTTTTTAATTTTTAGATATATTAAATTTTTATATTATTACTTAATTATTTTCTTTTAAAATATCAAGGAAAACTAATTAAGTAGATAAAAATAATTTGAAATAATAGTATAAATAATTAATAATATAATTATTTATTTTTCGTAAGAAACATAAAGTGATTGAAAAATTTTATAATTAGATACGAATGAATTAAGTACAAATAAAATGGCTAAGCGGTTTACATGTGAAAACCGGAGTGATTTACTTGGACTTTAACCCTTTATTTTAATTATTAAAGAAAAAAAGATTTTAATTGTTTCTGTCATCATTTTTATTCACTCAATAAAATAAGAAAATGTTTCAAACTTTAAAAAGAAAATGTTCTTTTTCCCACTCAATACAAACATAGCTTAAATGAGGTATTTAAATATTTAAATATTTATATTTTCTGCCGTACTGTAATACCATTCAGTATTTTTTAAAATTAAAACGGAGCAATATGGTTTTTTTAAGAAATAAAAAACAAAAACGATGACTCAATAAATAAATAATTTGAGTTTAGTAACGAGAGAAACCTCTTTAAATAATACAAGCTTGAGTTTATAGAAAATGCTGTCATTGGTCAAAAATATATTATTAGTGAGGATTAACCTAGTTAGTACCAAATTAATTATAGAGAAACCTAATAAAAGAATAGGGTGCAAGTTATATATATGCCAAGCGTATTCCGGATTATATTGTCATCACATGTGATGAAATTTGAACCAAATCTGAACCATATATATATATATATATATATATATATATATATATATATACACACACATTAGTAAAAAAATAAATGGCAAAATTCTTTAAACCAAATATATTAATTATTGAGTCTCACCTATACTTCTTTGTAGGCATTTTTTCTTCAACTTAAGGCCCATTTTTGCCGACTAAAACAACAGTAAAAAAGAATCATTATATTGGAATAATATCTGAAATTAAATCAAATTGATAGGAAGCATCCATATTATTTTATGTTCGAAAATTTAACGAGATAGTTTTGTTTATGATTCAATTTAAAAGACGGATCAAGTAGAATATTTGGAATTAATTGTACGATTGATTCTTTGTCATTATTATTTCTTGTAATATAATCCAAAATATTTCGTTTAAAATTAAAAAAATGTAAATAACTTTTAATGTAATTTATTTTCTATAACAGATAATCTTGTTAATAATGGAAATTATCCCATATATTCGTTAATTTAAAATTGTCATTATAGATGCCATTGGGGGAAAGTAATTATATTAAGATTAATCATTGATGATAATTTGAATCTTGTGAAGGACAAATACAAGGAGAATTATGGATGAAACAAGAATGAGTATATAGGGTTATAAGGAAAGGCAATAATTAAAGATACATAGCAAAGCAGAAAAACAAGGAAACTTGGCCAAAACAAGGGACGGGGGAAAAGCCGATATGAGCGGTGTTGTCACGTGCGGACGTCGTAATTGGCGTCGGCAAATCACACCTTAATTACCAAGATTACTCGATGGTTACTGTGGTCCCATGGTGCCACGTGGCTGGACCCCACTGGTGTGTCTGTTGCTGCTGTGTTGTTGAGTCCAAAGCACGCAAGGAAATTCCACGTGTCGTCCCAGATGGACCGTAACTACCCCGAGTGATTGGTGTGTCGTCGTGGTTGGTTGGTTTACCTGCTGCTGCTGTGTCCGAAACGGTAAAAACAGTAACTCCGGTCAGCACGGGCAGAATTAAGGGCAGGCAGGCGTGGTTTCTAATCTAATCTAATCTAATTTAAAAAATAAACAAATAAAAAAGTAAAGGTTGGAATTAAATGCCATAAATATAAATAGGTAATATGTTCGGTTTTCGAAGGAAGCACAAGCTTGGAAGAAGAGAGAGAGAGAGAGAAAGAGAATAGTAACTCTCGGACACTCTCACAACAACGCATACTATAGCGAATGCGCGACCGAGCGAGCTAGTTTGGTAAGAGTTGTTTATGGTGATTTGATCGAAGGAGGTAGCGCATTAAAAGCCACAGTTTGGAATTTTAATCAACTATATATAACTTCCGCTGAGTTTGAGACTCAGACACCACTTCACAAGTATTTACTGCATCGTCGTTTCGATTCACCGGGTCCCGTCGTTTGGGGTGTGGCTGCAAGTAGGGTTTATTATTTAAGACCTCTTAGCTATTCCCTGTGCTGAGCTTAGGTTTATTCTTTCCTCGCTGGGTTTCTCATTCAAGCTAGCAACATATTTTTTTCCACAAAGATGGAGTGGCCAGCATGTACGGATGAGTACGAGAAGCTCGTAATTCGCATGAGCACCCCCAGGTATGTTGTCTCTCAACTTCATTCTTTGTTCTCTGTCTTCTTTGTTTTTTCTGTTATTCTTCTTTTACCCCTGATTATGTGATTGTTGGAGTGGTTTTTAGTTTTCTCAAAATCCTATCACAATTTGTTTATTGTTCTTCTTTTTTTCAACCTTTCTCAAAATCCTATTTTTTTTATTATTATTCCGAGTCTCTTATTATGAATTTTCATTGTAAAACTGCATCATGTTTTAAAATTAGTAGCTATTTTTTCTGTTTGTATATTTTAAATTTTATTTTACCTTGTTGTTTCAAGAGATGTATCGGGCACCGATTCAACCTTCTTTTTTGCGTACCTAGCGTTTGATAATTTATTTTTTCTAATCCTTCGAGACTGTGTCAAAAATCGTGAACATCTCGAAGGGGGAAAAAGCATGTTTCATCGAATCCGCACCTCTTTGTCAAATTTGATTTGTACCGACAACTGTATTTTAACAATTTTCTGACTTTTCTTTGCTTATCCTGTCTCATGACTCAATTGTCCCTTTTTCTTCCAGAATGTTTTTCTTCATTCACATTACTTTACCTTTTCATTTTGTGTTTTCGTTAAGTACTAGAATTTCGGCATAAAATATTGCAAATTTCGCTGACTTTGACCTTTCACTACGAAATAGGGTTGTCATAGACAATGCCGTGTGCTCCACTGCGACAATAGTCAAGGTAACCCCCTCAAGAAAATCCCTCATTTGCTTTTTTTTTTCAGCCATTGTTTGTTTTCATGTAAATCATGAAAATTAAATACTAATTACTTTTTTTTATATAAAATTTATAGGTTGATAGCGCCAGAAAGCATGGGATTCTTATAGATGCTGTACAAGTTCTCTCTGATCTTAACCTTTCAATTAAGAAGGCTTACATTTCTTCCGATGGCAGGTGGTTCATGGATGGTAAGCTAATTTTTCTCTCTCTTTCTTTACACTGGTAATTTTTTATTCTGGAATTTTTTATTCTGGGTTCACTATATTACCCTTGCCTTGAATTTAATTTACAGTTTTCCATGTCACGGATGAAAACGGAGACAAGCTCACAGATGAGAGCGTTTTAAGTTATATTGAACAGGTACTGATTGTGGCTTCTAATTTAACATTGATGTTATTGATTATAATTGATTTGCCAACTAATGTAATTATGGGTTTTTATTGCTATATTCCCACTCTGAATTGTGTTTGTGTTATGTATCAGTCACTTGTTAGCGTTCACAATGGAAAAACCAATCACTCAAACGGTCTCACTATCCTGGAATTAACCGGCACGGACCGCATTGGTCTTCTTTCGGAGGTGTTTGCTGTTCTGGCTGAGCAGCAATGTGATGTGGTTGATGCTAAGGTTTGGACTCACAATGGCCGGATTGCCTCCTTAATCTATGTGAAAGACTCCAATTCTGAGTCTCTTATTGAGAACTCTCAGAGAATCAGTACCATTGAAGCACGTTTGAGAAATGTTTTAAAGGGTGACAACGATATTAGGAATGCAAAAACTTCTGTCACTAATGCCGTTTTGCATGCCGAAAGAAGATTGCACCAAATGATGTACACTGACCGTGATTACCAGAGGAATCCTATTTTCAAGTTCGCTTCTGATACCCCAATAGTCACCGTCCAAAATTGGGCAGAAAGGGGTTATTCTGTCGTCAATATTCAGTGTAAGGATCGAGTTAAGCTTTTGTTTGATGTCGTATGCAATTTGACAGACATGGAGTATGTTGTGTTCCATGCCACTATTAAGACAACAATCGACCAAGCGTATCTGGTAAGTATTAGACATCAGTTGTGTTCTCTTATGTTCCTCAACTTGGTTCATATGCTAAATTAACTTTAAATGATTTCACTACAGGAGTTTTATATCAGACACAAGGATGGCACCCCAATTAGTTCAGAACCAGAGCGACATCGTGTGATTCAATGCTTGCAAGCTGCAGTGGAGAGAAGGGCATACGAGGTATAGTATCTTTTGTCTCACTTTTGTTTGTTAAATTATTGTTATAATCTGCACTGCCAAAGGTTAATTGAATTAATAATTTTTTTGGATGCAGGGTGTTAGGCTAGAGTTATGCACCGAAGACAGACAAGGACTTCTAGCAGAGGTGATGAGAACTTTCCGAGAAAATGGGCTGAATGTGACACGGGCAGAGATATCTACCATTGGGAACATGGCATCAAATGTATTCTATGTTACAGATGCGATAGGATACCCAGCTGATCCAAAAATCGTGGAATCTGTAAGGCAGAAAGTAGGTTTAAGCAATTTAAAAGTGAAGGAGTTGCCATTGGTATGCCATGAGAAGGCAGAAAGGGAAGATCAACCAGTTGGGGTTGGTGGGGCAGTGTTGCTTTGTCTGGGGAGCCTCGTGAGAAAGAATCTATACAATTTGGGTTTGATAAAATCTTGTTCTTAAAAGCAGAAAGGGGAGGAATTTAGGAGTGTGGGAAGATATTTGCAACTTTTAGAGCACAATATTCTTTGCTTGTGGGTTGGGCTTTGTGTACATAAAAAGTAAATGGGGAATTTGGTGATAGTAGTTGTTCGTTTGTTGAGGTTAGATTTGGTAGATGAAAACTGATTCATATACAGCTGGAGGGGATTGGGTCCCCACCGTTTTAAATACTTTGCGTGAAGAGGGGAAGTGTTTGGGAGAGTTTGGGAGTTGCAGGAGAGGTTGTCGGCCTTGGGTAAAAGTTAAATATAAAGTAGTATTGGATTCTTTGGTGGCACAGACAAAAGTATAGGTAGAGGTAGAACAAATTTGGTTCATACAGCACAAAATTTGTACATGGCGGCGTATCAATTATATCATTATTAATTTAAGTGCTCGACTCTATTCTCTAATATATCTGTCTTTATGCAAGCTATTTAAGTTTTTGTGTGTATGACATCGGTGTGGGGTATGTAATTACTTTTAGTGAGTTCTTTATTTTTAGTCATTTTTTTCATCTACTTTTAGTGAGACCTTACCATCGACTTGATTATGTATGTGTTGTTTTGGGGTGCATTGGTTTGTGTGCTTCTACACGAATCTTATTCCTTCCATTTAGGCTTTCATATAAAAAAAAACACTCATGAATTGTAGTTTAATTAGAAATTTTTTAGCATTGAATTATATACAGAGGCTATTATCTTCATTTATGAGATTTTGTTAACTCTTTTTTCAATAACAAAGTAAAGTGTAAGAAATGAGAAGAATAAATAAATTCTCAGTTTTTTTAAAAATGTCTTATACGAAGGGACAGTCAGAGTACTTTGCAAACTAAAAGTAAACGCTCTAACTTTTAGGTTTGTTTGATATTAGTTGAAAAATAAAAAAAAAAGCAATGAAATTAATTATTTTATGAAAAAATAATTAAAAATTGTGAAGTTTGGTAAAAATAATTATTAAGTAGTAGTTGATAAATATAAAATGGTATAAAAATGTTAATATAATTATTTTTTTTAATTGATGTTTAGATCGTTGGTATAGTCCGAATTGAGTAGGATAAAATTATTTAAGAGGATTTTCTCTCAAATACCTTTTTTAAAAATTAAAAAAAAAACTGGAATATCTAAACTTTCCATTTGTCTCATTGAAGGAACTTTTGCAAGATATTCGTAAACCCAGCATGACATAATTGGAAAGTGGCATTTCTATGCTAGTTGACACTGGAAGTGGGTGAATGCACAATCTAGTAACATCCCTTTTTAGCTTAAGAAATCCAATGGTGGGGTGATCCTTCTGAAGCAAAAGGCACATCTCGTAGTAAATTGGTTCAAGGACAGTCACTATCCATTATCCAATAATCAATGCCCAGCATAAGGCCAGTTGTTGGAAAACTATCTCAGATGATTTTGGTTTATTTTATCTTCATTCCCCGCTTGTGATACTTATTTTCCTATTCTAGATTCGTCTCAAATGTACGCAAGGTATTTATTAGATAATTATATATTTTTATTTAAAGATAAAATTTAGACATAGTTTTATAAATATTTTTAGTGGAGTTTTTTATAAATAAAATTATATGTTTATCTTAATAATCAATGACAATCCTAAACGTCAAACTTTATTTTGTGAATTACCAAGATAAATTTTCAATTAAAAACAATACAAAAACATTCTAAAAAACGTGCATCTAATTAATTTTTATCCTTGATCTAAAATAAATAAGTTCTATATATAAAAGACTTCCAGTGAATCATGGATGTGAAGTTGTGAACAAACTAAAAAACAAAGGTGAACTTTTTCATTGGTAGAAAGCAGTAACTTTTTGTTGTTTTGACAACATCAGCAGTAACTGAAGGTTTTTTCACAACCAGGAAAAAGCGAGGCACTAAACTCTATTCAATATTTAAAGAAAAAGAAAATATAAACATGATAAAAAATTAGTATCTATGATAGAACGAGAAAGGATAAAAAATTACTAATAAAATATATAGTATATAAAGATATCTATATATATAGAAGTTATCATATATAATCAATCATATTCATGATTTAAAATTTGGAGAGGCAAGTTATCTGGATGGATGATCAGAATGGCGTGAACATGCATGCCTGATCAATTCAGCCAACATAAAATGCATGCCTGATCACATGAAATTAATCAGGACTGTGACTCGATACTATATATAGATCCAAAACCCAACGTGATGAAGAAGATTATAAAAGCCAAGGTACCTCATCGACGGTATATATAATACTTGAAAACGCATCCAAGAGTACATGGCTGGCTCCACATGAATTACTATTTAAGTATTTAAATATTTAAGGACACAATTATATTCATACTTTTTTTAGATTTTTTTCCTTACTTTTTTTAGATTTAATACAATTATATTTAATATTTTTAATAATATTTTTCTATTATATTCATACGTTGAAAAAGGACGGAACAGAGCGTTTCCAACTCATTAACAAAGAAGGATCCCAATGAAGGAGCTCCTAGTAATCAAACAAAAATCATCAAATAGGTTGGATGTAATTCAGAATTACTATTTGATATATATGCATATAATAGGAAAAAAATGAAATTGGGAAAATATATCCTCCGAGTTTCTGTTTTATAGTTTTTAAATACTTGTTCTATGAAATAATGTTTGAAATCTTTTACATTTTAAATTAAAAATTAATTGTTTAACAATGCAAAATTATATTGCAAAAAAATTGTTAAAAAAAAATGTGTGGAGAAACAAACAAACCAAACTCCTGTAAAAAAATTATATTTTCTAACAAATGTGATGTATCACTCAAATTTGGGGATTTGAATATACTTTTTCCTTACTTGATATGGTGATTCCTAGTACAGTAACGTTTTTTCTGGTTCAATATTTTACCTAGTATAGTTTAAGTATGTTTTTTAGCTTAAGGTTAAAAGATTTTTCATACATAAGTGAACTCAAAATTTTTGCTTAAAAAATTAGACATGAATAATTTGAACTAATTACTTGCTTGTTGATGAATAACTCAAGTATTTTATAAATATGTTTCAAGAAAGTATATCATAAATGTTGATAAAGCTATATATAGTATGTTTTAAAAGTAACTTAAAAACTATATATGGTGGGAAATGATAAGTGAAGTCTAACTAAACTGATTCAAATCAATAAAAATTGGATCAATTTAAACTTTACTTGAGTTTTATATAAATCAATTTTTTCAACTCAAGTTTGTCCTGTAATAATTCATTGTCGTTAAATGGAATTAGAGACTAACTTAAGTAGAAGACTGTATTTTAATTTATTTATAATTCTTCAATTAATTAATTTATGAAAATATTTATAAATTTTTGCATCTCAAATGTAAAAGGCTAAAACGCATATATAATACCAAAATAAAAGATGCATGATATGCATACATCATAGTAACTCAAATCTTCTCGGAACACACATAGAAACACAAACCACACTAAAATGATAAAGTTCATAAATTCTAAGCAGATCAACACTATATATAACTTTAAAATGAAACAAAAACATATAATGTGTCTTCACATCTAGGTACACATATCTATAAAGTCTCCAAGTACACGGAGCCACCTCCTATCCATCCACTCCCTACCTACATCACATATAAGATCATCACAGGCATGAACCACACTACAACATCACAAGGGTAAACTTATCAAAACAAGCATACTTAAATAGTATACGACTTAACAGTTAAAGCATAAAAAATTACCATTATATGCATATAGAATGTAACATTCGAAAATCATACTTAAGACATAAATCTTAAAAATTCATATAACAGAGCATCTCATAATAATCCTTAATCCATCAATCATCACATTTTAATCATCATGCACCAATATTATCACCATGAACATGCTACACCAATCATAAACACCAATGACAGACCCTACTCTCCATGGAAATTTTATATTTTGAACGATTAACTCAAGTACATTCTATAACATAGTCACACCTTGAACATTCGGGGAGACTCGAATTAACCTTATGGAGGAAGTGTGCTTTTATCGAAAATAGATGAGCGTGGGTAGTGACTTACCTAAAAAAGGCTTGCAAAGACCTTAACTTATCTAGGAGTTCTTCCACTCATCCATTCTATAGGCCATTTCACAATTAGCTATCATCGACAACCTCCAACACTAGGTTGGGGACCTTCTTAGCACTCCCAACTTACGTACCTACTGACAACCATCAACTAAACTTAGATTTCTTGAGGTTTTGAGATCTCAAGGACCCAAGTTTCTCCATTAACAACAATCCATCTCCTATGCAGTAAAAGGGTCACTAATCTCCTTCGGAAGTAGTTCTCAACACCTCGACATGTCATTTGAAGGCATAATGTAGGAGTAGTACTTAGGAAGATATCCCACTAGGCGAGACTCCCGGGTTGCTTTAGTGAGGCGGAGTTTTGGCATGGAAATCACCTCCCAAGTATATCATTATACGACAACGATAAAATCTTCCCAAATGATATATTTAACTTCTTTTCATGCATGTGGATGGTTCTCAAAACAAAATTACCATCCACAATAATCATATGTCATCACAAATTCATTCGCAAAACTCAACATCATAAGAGTTTATAATATCATAGATTCATCATTCATACGCTCATTACACTCATGAATCCAGTTGTAGTTTAATAAGCATAGAAAGACATTTCAATACCTTGAAATTCTTACAAACAACTCATCAAAAACTCATATGAATATGAATCTCATGATATCAACATAAATTCAACTTTAATCATAAAACAACATCGTCTCAATCACATCTCATATTATCATCAAGAAATCAACCAACACAACTCAAATCCTTCATCATTACAAAAAACAAGGGCATTTCATGCTACAATAATTAAGACATACATATATCATCACTTCAATAATGCAATCACCTAAACATAATATAACTTTAATTATTCTTACAATTTAATTAAAAACACTTAATCAAATAATTAAAAAAATTACAATGTTACACCCTAATTTAAGTTTATGATTTGTTTGGTTCAATTCCCAAGTTTTAAGTTTAAAGGTGTGTTTGATTATTATTTTTTTTGTTTAAAATATTTTACAAAACAATTTTCATAAACTAACTTTTAGATAGTATAAGTGGGGGAAATGATGTGAAAGTAAAAGAAAAAACATGAGTAATATAAAAAAAAGTTGAAGTAGAAAAGCAAAATAACTTATAGATGTTTGGGTATTGATTTTAAAAATTAAGGTCTTGTTTAGGTTGGTTGAAGGTTTTTATAGTTTATTTTTAAACTTAATTTTGAAAACAAAACTTGTTTGGATATATAAGAGTGAGTTAAAACAGTTTTTTAAATTAATTTTACAACTTTATATTCTCAATTTTGGAAACAGAAAAAAAATGGTCATTTAGTTTTAGTGTTAAGTTTTTTATTCACTTTTGATAGATTCCTTCATCCTTTTCTACCTCCTGCCAATTTTTTTACCTCTCAATTCAACTTTGCGAAAGATGATTAAATGAATCGAGTCAATTGACCTAATTCAAACCTATCCATGAAATATTTAATTTAAACTTTAAATTTTAAGTTCGAATTATATATAGATCTTTTTAATCCATTCCGATCATATTTTGATTATAAATTAGCTTATGAACTAAAAAAATTGAATTATGCTTAGTTCAACTTTAACGCATATAATTAGAGAATTAAATTTTAATTTTAATTCAATTCATTAAATTAATTAAAGATTCATGTCTCCAAACTACATCAAGTTAGTTTGTCAACTCTACTTGGAAACAATAATAGTTTTTACTTTTATATATAAATTTTTTTTTGTTTGTCTGATACTTGAAACTAATAGTTATTAATAAAACAATTTAAAAATTATAAGATAGATTTGCATTCAACAATACAAATGTGGAACCATTAATTTTTTTTCTTCATTTTCTTATCGAACAGTTATATTTGCTTTTTCTGCTGTTTGTTTTTTTCTTTTTTGGAAAGTTATATATGCTTTATTCTGACACTTAAATTTTAAAAGATTGAAATCACTTTTAATTTGTCTAGGAGGTGCGAGACATGTTTTGTTTAATAGAAACCATGACAATGGACAAGGGATTTGTTTATCGCTAGTCGATACAATATAATTTGACTCTTTATTTTTTGCTGTTTGTTTAGGGTTACGCTTACGTTTTACTCAAGTAAACTTGCTAAGGTGAAAATATAAACAAATAAATAAATATTTTGAAACTTATCACAATCAATATGCCAAACATGATTTATTTTAAACATGAATAGATATCCGTCATTTTTTTATTCCTTTCATTTCAAAATATTAATTATTTTGAACAATACTAACTTATCTATTAGTATTTCAGAAAACTAAAAATTATTATTTTTTAATTTTATCTTTTTTTATGCTCAGTGTAAGTGAAAATAAATTTTTTCTCACTTTAATTTTTTAAAATTAATCATGTAATTACGTTTTTGATAATTTAACAACTATGGTCTTTTAAAATGAAATGAAAAAATGTTTGGAAAACTTAAAAAAGTAACTTATTCCAACTGATATTTTAAAATGTTCACTTCTAATTATTGATTCAATATAACATTATAAATCCAACGAAAAATCAGTATTGGAGTATGATAAGTGTCCAAACTAGTCTAAATTGATACAAAATAATTAAAAGTATTCATTATTCCTTAATTAACAGCTAAATATTATGCAACCCAAACTAGTCTTTTCAATTTATATAATAAAATGTTCCTTTCATCCTCGTGTATGAAAAAAAAAAAATATATATTATATCGCTTACTGTTGGCTTATCTCATGTCTCATATGCATAATATACCAAATGTTATTTTGAAGTTATACCCATTATGTTTGAAGGAAAAGTTATACTAATTATTAAATTAACATTAAAAGGAGGAA
Source organism: Glycine tomentella (assembly GCA_007407185.1). Taxonomy (NCBI): domain Eukaryota; kingdom Viridiplantae; phylum Streptophyta; class Magnoliopsida; order Fabales; family Fabaceae; genus Glycine; species Glycine tomentella. The sequence goes on along the minus strand of PYAF01001709.1, from coordinate 4,175,679 downwards.
AATTGTGAATGATATATAATATTAATGTATCCGTGAAAAGAAATCTTAATGAGATGAAAGTGCTCCAAACAAAAAAGAGAAAGGGCTAGATGCTACATAGAATTATAAAAGAGGAAAAAACATTCAAATATGGCGGAGAAAAAGACAGACGGCGAGGATGTCTTTCTGTCTTGCACATTTTTTAATTTTCATTTCTTCTACGAAGACTAACAACACCTCCAATGTTTCAGCATGTTCTATGTTAAATATTTTACTATATCAGAATATAATATAAATATAAATATAAATAATACACAAAGAAATGGTCTTAGTGATTTTACTAATATGGAAAAATAGAAAACAACAAAGTTAATATAATTAATTCATAAGAAATAAATTCGTATATCAAAAGAATGTATGTTTAATTTTTACTACCAAGGATCTTATTGATGGATATTTTGTAAACATTCTTTTAATTTTGAGACTTATATTAATTCTAGTAAACATTCTTTAAACCTTAAGACTTGTTTTTTATAAGTGTTTGAAATTCAACTCCCCTAAACTTTTCTCTTAAAACAAATAGATGGAGCAACGATCTTGCTCTCAATGTCGGGCTTTTGGTTGATTTTGAAGTTACAGGAGAGCTAAATGCAGTATATAAATTTTCAATACACTATATAGCTACAATGGATGTTCAATACTATCATTGTCAATAGGTTTATTGTTTTAAAATTGTTACAGTCGCGATTACGTGTTCGTTGATTGTCTACTGCACCATTCATCTTTTGTACTTTGTTGTTCCACACCATTGTTGTTCTCTGCTTTCGTTCCCGTTCACATAGGTTGTGGCGCACCATTGTTCTTCTGCGTTCGTCGTCGTGTTGGTGGTGGAGATTGTTGATTGCGTCCATCGTCAATGAGTTCTGATTGGATTTGTGATTGTGGTGGCTGTGACGGATTGGACAATCAGAAAAAAGGAATTGTGCTTTATACGGATTGTACAATCTGTAGGATCCATACAGATTACGTAATCCGTATGAAACTTAAATGGATACAATATGTAAGATTCATACGGATTATGTAATCCGTATGAAGCTTACAGATTGCATAATCCGTATAGGTTAAATTGACAAATTTAAATAATTTAAATAATTTGATTAATTTATTTATATTGATTATATATATATATATATTACAATGTTCATATATTGGAAATCAATTATCCTTGTATTTAGTTTTATATTTATTTTATCCATAGCAATGTTTAATATTTAATTATTTAAAAAAGTGAAGACATTTAGTTTTGGTGAGGTATTTTGTAGATATGATTGAGGTTGTGGAACATTGGTGGGACCTAATAATAGAGTTTGTGGGTGTTGTGATTTAAGACAACAAAGGGGCATTGTCATTTGGCTATTCATGACATGTTGCGGTCATCATTGGTGAACAAAACTAGATTTTCATCTTTTTTAGGGAAACATTGTCATGAGAGACTTTTTTTTCTATCTCAGTTAAGGATTTTGTTTGTCATTTATGTTTTCTACTGTTGTTTCCATACCCAATGTGACTGCGATAATGACTTTGGAGAGCAAGCCAACTAATGATGGCAATCCATAATTTTGTTTACATGAGCACAACTTGATAGATTGATATGTAACCAATGGTATATTTATATGTTTGTCTTATTTGTGTGTATTGTGTTTAACGTAAAAATTGTAAATTGATTGGTATGAGATGACTGTTGATGAAGTTATCACTTTGTTTGAAGTTTAGGACTAACTTAATTAACAAATGGTACTTATTATGGCAAAAACAAGAGGTATGCGTCGAACATTAGGGAAACTTGTAGATCAAGCGTTTGGTATACATTTTGCTGGTAATGAAGACCAAGCGGGTGAAGGCTTGGCCCCCCTGCATCCGCCAGAAGACAATGGGCAACTGAGATTGTTGCTGATGATGTTGTTGGTCATGAAGAATACGTTGACCATGATATTCCAGTGACAGAGGATGTTGGGACCGAGTCAAATCTTTCCTAAGTGGCCCGAAAGATACTTCCGTTCTAACATATTACGTTAACCATGTGGCTTTTAGAGTATGGGTCGGAGAGTTATTCATATTGTTCATGGACATGCAAGTTAACATATATTTGTCAATGTAATGTTTGTTACTGATATAAATTTTTTCAGGAACGTGTTGAGTTAAAATTGACTTCTCACGAACGTAAAGTAGCCAAATTTGGAAAGCCAACACTTGAGATTAAAGGGCTAGTTGTTTTTACTAGGTTAAGCCCATTGATCTCATGTTCTGTGGAGACTGAAAACAGAGGATTGCTATCTGCATTTGTCGAGAGATGACATCCTGAGATCAACATCAACAGCTTCCATTTGTCCATCAAAGAAGTGAGTCTTACTTTAGATGATGTTGCATTCTTGTTGCATCTGCCAATAATTGAAGCATTTCGGACTATGATATAATTGATGTGGGAAAGATAATTACCTTAGTGGTTGAGTTGATGGATATGACCGTTAAGGATGCTTATGTATATGGTTTTCATAATAGTAGAATTCAAAATTATAAAATTCCTTTTTTCATATTACACGGCCATACTTTTTCTGACAAAGACCTCCAGTGACGAAGCTCTCCTTAATCCTCATTCATTGCCTGTAAATTGGAGCGGTAATTTTCTAATGTTACCTAGAAACTTATATAATTTTTTAATCAGCTTTCGCTTTTATAAGTTAGGCCCCTTTATCAACTAAAATCAAATTATTATTTTATAAATAATAAATAAATAAATAGAAGGAGTTGAAACTTTGGGGGCAAACGCCGAATAATAATATATAATCAATAAAACAAGAAAGCAAACAAGCCAATTCAATTAAAAAACGTATAGTTGCGGAAAGCAAGTGTGCAATCAATACTCGTCACCTTATATAACATTTTTTATTTTATAATAAAAGCACAAAAATCAAGTTCGTTCTTATCGCATCCTAATTTCTTTAACAAGTTTCTTTTTTGGTGACTTCACTAAAACTTGTTTAAAAACATTTTCAAGTTTATTGCCATTTTTTTATATCTATTGTAGAATTTTGTATATAAAACTAAAAAAAAGAGCAAGTACTGTTTGCTAGTAGACATGAAAAGGGTACAGTTTGGATATAATATTACAATATTTTTATTAGTAACTTTAATGTTTGTTGGGTATATATATGTAGTATTATTTTTGCTAAGCTTAATATATATTGTATTTTAATTTACTTAAATTTAATGTAAATAATTTTTTAAGTTGTTTTTCATGTGCTTATAAGTATTGCTAGTAGTTATTTTTTATGTTTCATTATCCTGATATTTTTAAAATAAAATGATAATTTTAGAAAAAAATATAAAAGATGTATTTGAAAATTAGCTGAAAAATTAGTTAAAATTTGGAATGTGACAAATGTGTTAATAGAATTGAAATTTTTTGATAAAATTAATTGTTAAAGTAGTTAATAAATATAAAAAAATATTTAAGTATCAATCCTAAGTCAAACTTTGGTAATTGTATATATTTTAAATAATGGTTACTTTTCTTATTTTTATTTATTTCAAATGATTCATTATTTTCAAAATTAAAATAATACTTTTATATTATAAAAATATATATTTGATGAGAGTGAGACTAAGTGAGATATTAAGGGCTTCTAACAAAAAATATTTTTTTAATAAGACAATAAATGAGAAAAAAAAACCGATAAGTTAAATACTTATAAACTCAAATGTTATCGAAAGTAGCATACTACCATTTCACAGAAAAACATTACAAACTAATGAAATTAACTTTTACCAAACAACTGTCTTTAAAATTAACATCTAACCAAAGAAATTTTTAAATTAGTCAAATAAGTTAAAAGTGAGCTTATTTTCCTATCTAACACACATTTTTATTATCTATATCTAATACACACTTAGAATTTCATTCTATTTCTAAAGACCTAATATAAACATATTTAAATTTAACTATTGTTAACAAGCTAGAGATGAAAAAACAGAAGAACAGATATGAAATCAACGAAAAGGAGAGTTGGGTAAATCTATTCTATCTTGAGAGAACGGATTTTTAACAAAGTTTGGAATAGTAAGTAATATGTATCCCATCCTGTTGTATAAGGAAACATGATATCAAAATTTGCAAGATGATCAACATATTCATTGTCTTTGTAAAAGATATGTGAGATAACAAATTGAATCTAACAAGTATTTTTTTTTTTTTTGAGTAATGGAAGGAATGATGACACAACAATTAAAAACATAAGAGTAAGAATAACTATTAAAAATGCTCTTATTCAAGAAATAACTCCTAAAAACACGTTCATTCAATAATTAACTCTTAGAATTAAATGTCCTCTTTTGAGAAGTAATTCAACCAATATGAGCTCAAAATTTCCTTAGTAACTCGTAAAACTTCTTCACCAAGACTCCACTTTTTGCTGCGTCCATGGAGCGTATGAATTTCCTTGAATGTAGTGACTCTTCTTCTTTTCTAGGTTTTTTCCTGATAAAATAAAACAGTCAATTTTTCATTTGCCAATGAATTGGATCCGCCCCGATTCGATCAATAATGGGATTCTTGGCAAGAAGAAAGGTTATGTGACATGGAATAATACCCTCATAAGGGGGCGTTCAAGTAATAGGTGCATTTTATTCTCACGATGAGAGATGAACAAGTAATATTCACATGAATATATGAGAAGCTATCTTATTTTCTATTCAAATTATTTTGAATTTCTAAAATTATTCCAAAGAATATTAAAATAAAACCAAACACAATTTTAACTATACTCATAAATAACACTTCTCGTTATAATAGTTCTCAATACGTGATCTTAAAAATATAGTATGATACCTTGATTGGAACAAATCCTCCTCAAGAACGAATTTGTTTCCTTTTTTAAAAGTTTTAGTTTTTACCCTTTTAATTTTATTTTTTATTACCTTTTCTTTTTAGTTTTTTACTCATAAATTTAATTAAAAAACATTTTTACACATAAAATAACAGCTATGTTCATTTAAGTGAAAACATTAGGATGAGTTTTTTTTTTTTTTATCTAAATCAAGGATTACGGATGTTTCACACAACTCACCGTGTTAAAGTTTATTTTCTCTAGTGAATTTCTCTACGTATGAACACATTTAGACCTTATACCATTATATTGATACTATGAATTATATGACATTTATTTTAAGATATAATATTACATTCTCAAAAATCATATTTACAAAATTATTATAATTAAGAATGTTATTGCCCTAGTATATATATATATATAATAATAATAATAGATAACATTATTTTCACTCTACCACCTCAAGCTTATAATCTCACATTTCCCTTTTTTATCTAGATTTTTATTATAAAAACTGTTTAAAAATAGAATTATAGAATAATAATAATAATTACTATATATTATCATTATTAATATTTCCATCATTAAAGAAACAGGATGAAATATATATATATATATATATATATATGTAATAAAATAACAAATAATTATATTCATACATCTATTCCCTCTTTGATCTTAATTTTCCAGTTTGACCCTCATTTTCTTCCTAGATTTCTCTTACTTTTTCAAGATCTACTCTCTGTTCTACTACCTATCTCTTGCAATAATTAAGAAAAAAGTAAGGTAGCTTAAAGAGAAATAACATCAGCGAAGGGTAGCTCAGTGGGATCAACCTTGTTATTATTTTGCACAAGAGTTTTGGAAAGCCTCAAGAGACTCCAGATTGGTAAAATAGCCTTGGCGTTAACATCATGCATGCTCGCTCCTCGCAAACAAGCACCTGCATGCATGTCTCACTCGCCGTGCCAAAAAGCTCAACGTCCCTGTTATTCGGCCCCAACAAACAGTGCCCCAGAATCCTCAAAACCGGTTCCAACAACTCCCATGGCAGCGGAACCCTAGATTCCACCTTCCCATTCTCCTTCTCTTCAAGCTCCGCCGAAGCATCAACAAAAACAACACTTTCTTCTTCAATGCTTCCTTCTCCATGATCCTCCTCTTCGACATTCTTGTACATGTCACCGTCTTGCCCAGCCCAGAGCTTACAAAACTCGCAAAAATCGATCTTTGAGGACACCGGCATGTGGGGGATTTTCGCGTAGAAGAGCTCCAGCGCCACGCCCACGATGCGGGCCCTACGAGTGGACCGGACGGTGCCGTGTGGCTCAAGCGAAGGGGACACTACAGCGACGTTGAGTTCGGTGTTGGAGTTAATGTTCTTGCTGTTGTTAGGGGTTAACGCTTTTGGATCGTGGTAGAGGCTAGGTTGTGCCATGTCGGGGATCGTGACGGGCACGGGTTGCCCGGCGCGTGAAGTTGTTTCGTGCGGGTACAGGGAGGCTTGGGGTTTCCGGTCGGCGACGCGGGAGAGGTAGACGCCGGCGATGATGGGGAGGAAGCGGAGGACGAGGAGCTGGAGGTCTGTGTCCGGATTGGAAGGTGTCGTAGAGCCACCGGCAGAGGTTGTTGTCGCCGGAGCCGGAGTTGGGGCGCCGGAGGAGGGAGGAGATTTGGGAGTAGATTTCGGGGTTGGAGAGGAGGGAGGTGGGGGTGGTGATGGAGAGAGAGGGGACGATGGAGGATAGGGATTCGATCCCGATTTGGACTTTTTCCGGGGAGTCTACGGTGGAGACGGCGGTGGCTTCATCACCGGACATTGTGTGTGTTTGAGAGATTAAAAGGTACGTTTTTTTTCTCTTTTCTTTAGCAGAGATGAGTTTTTGTCTGTGGAAGTTAGATAAGCTTAACAGGTGGAGCCAAAATAGGATCTTATATTTCGCTACTACAAATGTATGAGAATGCAATTTTACGTGCCTTTCATTAATCAGCAGTTGGCTATATAAAGAGCCATAATACAATAATATTTATAACAAACTAAAATATTCTCAATAAAATTTTATCAAATAGAAAAAGGCTAGGCTAAGAATTTAAACTGATAACAGACTGATAACAAACTATTGTTGTAACTAAATATTTGAATTTAAAATTGCAACCATATCAAGAATATCTTTACAGGTGCAACAATAGCAACGGTGTGATCCCAATACGCCCCCTCAAGTTGGAGCATGGAGGGAGGAGATGCCCAACTTGGACATTAAGAACTGGAATTGCTTGTTACCAAGGGACTTAGTAAAGATGTCTGCTGGATACACATTTGTTCGAATGTGAGCTGTTGAAATAGTGTTGGAAAGGAGATGCTCTCTAATAAAATGACAATCTAATTCAATGTGTTTCGTTCGCTCATGAAATACCGGATTGGAAGCAATGTGAAGTGCAGATTGACTATCACAAAACAGTTGCATTGGTTTGCTATGAGTAACTCCAAGAGACTGAAGAAAAGATTTGAGCCACAATAATTCTGCTGTAGCACTAGCCATTGAGCGATATTCAGCTTCAGCGGAAGATCGAGATACTGTAGGTTGCTTCTTAGTTT
>PYAF01001709.1:4110829-4155704 GCA_007407185.1 Glycine tomentella | reverse complement strand
ATGGATTTGAAAATGCAAACAAAAAAATTTATGAAAACCTAATTAATTAATGAAATAGTAAATATTTAAAAATGTTATTAATAAGGTTAATGTTATCATAAATAAAATTTTAAAGTTCAATATTAATATAAAATAATTTCTTATAATAATAAAAAAATGATTAAAAATATATGTTTTATATTCTTTCAATAACTATTAATCTGCAAATTAAAATTGTATACTCTTTCAACTATTTAAAATCATCAATTAATTAAGAAATAAATAACTTTAAAGAATATTGGAAAACAATCTAAATTTTGTATTAATATCTAATAAAATTAAATAATTATATATATATATATATATAAAATAAATTTTGTAAGAATTTTGGTCTTCCTGATGCAGAACTAAGCTCCGTCACGGTTCACAGAATACATTAAGTGTGTCCTGAATGTAGAATTAATCTCGTAATCGATCTTTAGACCAAAATGTATAAAAATATCTCACACACTAAAAAACCAAATATTTGAATTATAGTAATTAAAAAAAATTAAAATTTATCATATTATATAAGATAAGTTTTTCTCCTATATATCAAAGCTTAGTTTTGGATTAAATTTTAATTTGAATAAGTCAAAATTGTTATTTTGTTGTTAAGGATAAATTAGTTTTTGATTTTATATTCAAATTTTTTTTTATCAATAACATCTCTAAAAAATCAAGAAACATCATATTTTATTTAACAACAAGAAGGAACACATGCTTTGTTTGTATAATTTTATTAAAAAAGAAAAAAAAATTAACACAAATAGTATAAAAATTTCTTTGTAACATAAGACATTTTAATCCCTTAAAAAAATTTTATAAACTCTCCAAAAATCTTACCAAAATTTAAAATAACTTCAGACATGACTTATGAGTAATTGTGATAAGTTTTTCCTTTACACAATCAAAACTTTTCTAAGTTCTAACCTCCAAATTTCAAACAGGCATGATTCCACTATACGCTTAAAATAAACCAATTTATTGGGAAAAGATAATTAACACCATTAAAGAGAAGGGGGCACTCAATTTTATACTCCAGCATGTGCAACCACTAACAACCAGTGGTCGTTTAAGCACATGATGTACTTAGACACAAGAGTTATCCACGTATTTATTTAGATTTAGATTAATGAGTATAATATTGTTTAAAAAAGAAAAAAGTTTCAGGAGTAAACCGTACGCAAAATTAGGGATATATTTAATTATCATCATCAATCATCATTATTTAAATGTACTCTGTATAATTTTGAGAGGAAAACTATATTGAATACAGTTTGAGAGGAAAAAAAGTTCCAGTTGACATCTGAAGAAAAAAAATTATTTGCGGTTTATTTATAATTATTTATGATATATCTAGGAAGATTATTTATAAAATATATTTGTGTTAATTTTAGGATAATTTGTGAAAATATTTTATGATTTATCTATAAATTATTTTAAATTTATTTTAATAATATTGTTATGATTGTGAAAATAACTTAAAACTTACATAATAATAGTTTGAATATTTGCTCTTTTAATTATAAAAAAATATATATAAATTAAAAAATTAATAAATATTTAATAATTTTTTTTTTTATCAAAGCCCTTATTGAAAATTGTTTATATATATATTAGGAATCTTTACAAAAAGTGTTTGAGTGGGTCAACAGTTAGGCAGAGCAAGGCATTTGAAAGTGAAAAGGCAGCAGTTTGTGATAGGCAAATACTGTATTGTTATTTGTTGGTTCCATTCATAATTCATTCATGCATATCTCTCTCTCAAATTAACTTTCCTTCCTAAGTGGAGGGAGAATTTATGAATGCCTTGCTTTACAATTTATTCCAGTGATAAATAAAGGTTTGTTTAAGCGTGAAAAAAGCGAAAGTGCGGGTAACAGTTCCTTTTCATTTTATTTTCCCGTTTTGTTTTTTTTACTAATTTCTGAATATTAGATTAATAGACTATATGCACTTATGTCTGTATTTAGGCAAATATTCATAACTCACAAAAGGCAAATATTCATCAATTTAATTTTTAAAAAATAATTTTAATTAATATTAAATTTGAAGTACAATAATTTACTCTTTAAATCCTTTTTATTATTATTTCAGAAACAAAGTTAAAACAAATTTTAAAGTAAAAATTCCAGTTTAATATGATAATTATACTTTTTTATTTATTTCTAATCAAATGTATTTTAAAAATATCATTAAGTATGTATACCAACTAACATATTTTCACTGCATTAGAGCTGAAGTATAAGCATTAGATATTTAATTAATTGTTTTAAATGTTTAAAGTAAAAATATTTATCGTTCATCATAATTTTATTTAATTTAAACAAATTACTTTGTGGAAGAGATAAAAATATGTGTTTTAAAAGTCAGTTTAATTTTAACTTCTTACAACTGGACATGATTTTTTTTAAAAATAAAATCACATCTACAATCCCAAACATGGAGTGATACTTATTACATACAATTCACGCCATAAGCCCATAACCCTAACTTGCTATTCGCCTAATGGCTATTATGATATTGTCATACATGGCTTGCCTTGAGAGTCTATCTACCATGCCTTTCTTTTCCTTTCCAAGATAGTTTCTTTGTTTCTTGGCAACCTATTTTACTTTTTCATTCACCTAATAAAATCATATGGTAACGTGTGGTGATTCTTTTCTTTATTTTTCCTTTCTTTTTTTCGCCTTTGTCCATATTCACACATTATTTTATATTTTTAAATTGGGGAAAGAAAAAGAAAGCCCCTCCCCACAACTTTAATACTATTTTATACATTTCTCCACCAGATTCCAACCAAAACCAAATAATTATTTCCGTTAAAATATTATTTCTCGCATTAAATATTAATTCACTAAAATAATTTTTAATACCCCCAATTCAGTATATCTCCTTTTCCTCCCCTTTATTTTTTTAATCTCAATTTGGACAGTCTTAGCAAAGTTAGGAACCCAATTACCTGAACAACAAAAACAAATGATTCATTTTATCTGGCCATTTTCATTTCCCTTGGAAACTCAAAAATTTTCAAATTTCACTCTTTCTTTCTGCACAATATTTTTCCCATCTATTTTTATTTCCTCAAAACTCACATATTAGTATTTTCTCCCACAAAATTTCAGCTCATAATTTTTATTTTTCTGTTTCATCCAATCCTGCTAATTTATTTTCAATGACGAAATTTACGCAAATAGTGCAAAGTTGAAGATTTTCCACATCTTGTTTCATGCCCAGCTCCTCAAGCTAGCTTTTAATTCTGATTTTTCACATTTTCTGGCTTAAATTTTTCATCTTTTTCTATAAAAAAAAATAAAAAATTCCCAGCAGCATAGTAGTAGAAGTTTTTGGTGATTGAGTTTGAAGAAGAAGAAGAAGAAAAAAAAAAGAGTTATTGATGTGTGGTTTTACTTTATGTTACGTGTGAGTGGTACTACTTCACAAGTGTTTGAACATGGAGGCCAGTGGCGGTGTTAGCAGCGGCGTTACAGTGGTGGGATCGGATGCTCCGTCGGACTACCATGTAGCTCCGAGGACCGACAACCCGGCTCCCGCAAGCGGATCCACGACGCAGATTCCGGCGACGGCGGGGAGTGCTCCGCCGCCGCCACATCCGCCTCACACGGCGGCGATGGAGGCGTATCATGCGACGATGCCGGCGAAGAAGAAGAGGGGCCGGCCGAGAAAGTACGCACCGGACGGGTCGGTGACCATGGCGCTGTCTCCGAAGCCGATATCTTCCTCCGCTCCGTTGCCGCCGGTGATCGATTTCTCGTCGGAGAAGCGCGCAAAAATAAAACCAACTAGCTCCGTGAGCAAAGCCAAATTCGAGTTGGAGAATTTAGGTAAGTAATAATATCGAAAAAAAATCTCTATTTATTTATTTATGATAATTTTAAAAAATAATAATAATAATTTCAGTTGAAGTGGTAGGAGTAGAGAGTACTTGTGTTGGTGTTTGTGGTTAGTGTTGGAAAATGGAAAATTGGAATGAGAAAATGGCTTATAGGGAAGTGGAATGAGAAGAGAGGGAGTGTGGGACCTTTGATTGTTGTCCTGAAAAAGTGTGTTAGCTTTGTGGGTCGGTGGAATCTCGTTATGTCTGTCGTTTTGGCAGTTCGTTCATTCAAACTTGATCCAAACCAAACCAAATCTTTCTAGGTACTATGTTAGGTAATAAAATCTGCAACTCATGGGAACAAACGTACTTGGACTTATAGGAGCATAATAAAAATGCTGATTTATGTTATTTTGAGGGGTTTCGTTTTCTTGTAGTTATTTGGATTTTGTGTTTGTGGTGTAGGATACTAGTATTGTTAGTGTTGCTTCCTAGGAGTTAGTTGTCTTGGCTAGGTTTAGAGTGATGGAACGACTTTAATATTGTTGTGCGCTCACTCACGGTGTGTGTTTGTCATAAAGACCAAGTTAACATCATGCTCCTCTTTTTGGTCTTCTCACATCAACGCTGCTCAGTACTATTTAGTTGATGGGTGATGCAATGCAATTACGTGGTCCTTCTTTCTGATACCACTGCTTACTGTATGACAACTGACAAGGCTAATATGGATAGGATTGTTTGTTGGGGTACTCTTGCATGCAAGCTAATATTATTTTCTGAGATTTAATTGGAAAATTAACAAAGTAACAAACTGTTTGATCCAAGAGTGAAAAAATATTAATCCGGAAGTCTATTTCTCAATTCAATATCTAAAATCATAAAGAGGTAAAAATTGCAATAGACTAGGCTTCATGAAGTTATTTTCTGGGTATAAGATGGTAATATGATATTTGATATGTATTAGATGCATGATCAATATCGATCTGAAGACTACTTTTCACAAACTGGTTTTTCATAAAGCATTATTATTCCCTTTTGCCAGTTTTATATATGTATACAAATGTCAGTTTTAAATTCCTATGAAAACTCTTGGTTAAAGCTATTGACATTGGAATGGGTAGCTTTTGTAATAACCATCACAAGATAATTTTTTGAATTATTTTGCAAAGGGTTTTTGGTATTTTTATTTAGAAGTTAAATTAAACTTAATGATATTGTTTGATTGTGGCATGAAGGTAATGGGAGAAATAAATTTCATGAACCATTTAGTTAACCAACCTTATGCTGGGTTTTAAAGTTGTTATTTGCATATAATGAAAATAACAATTAGTTCTTCACGTGCACTATGAAGGTTGTTCCATCAAGGTAGGAGAAAATTATAATGTTTCTAGTTTTTAGATGGTAACTGTGGTTTAAATATTCCCATGCTTTATTTGGCGTATATAACAAATGCCTTGTTTTCTCATTTCCAATTTTATTGTAAATTATTGAGGTTTTTTTTTTTTTTTTTACCTTTTTAGGTGAATGGGTTGCATGCTCAGTTGGTGCTAATTTTACTCCCCATATCATCACTGTTAATTCTGGAGAGGTAAATGTCCGAAATATCTATTGCCTATATGCTGTGCTCTTGTTATGCAATGCAAAATATCATTTCTGATATTTATGGTCGGGGAATAGCCAAAATTATTGTGGAATAATATTATCTGATATTTTTCTTGGGTGGAAGCACAACTTTCACCAAAAATAGTCAATGCATCTATGACCTTTTTCTTATCCTTTCCCCCTTCAAATGTTTCCTCTGTGGCCAGTTTTACAATTTTTTCATTGGTGTGATGACAAAGCCTATGTTACATGCATGCCTTTTTCCATATGAAGTGATAATTATATGAAAGATGAGCGATTAATTATCAAAAGAATGACAACGAAAGAGTATATATGATTAATAACATGTTAATTTCCAGTAATGACTATATTCATTTTCTTTTAGACTGTGATAACTGGAAAATATTTTATATGATGGTTGACAATTGACAAACTACTTTTTTTTTTTTGTTATGTTAGGATGTTACTATGAAGGTAATATCATTTTCTCAGCAAGGACCTCGAGCTATATGCATTCTTTCAGCTAATGGTGTCATATCAAGTGTCACACTTCGTCAGCCAGATTCTTCTGGGGGCACATTGACATATGAGGTGAAGCATTTGTGCAATTTGATATTATCATGTTATTCCATGGATAAAATATTGAATTTACTTTTGTTATTTTATAGCATCTCTCAGAGTAATATTATATGCCAGGCACACTGTTATCCTCTCAATTATTGGATTTGCATTTAACATTTTTTTGAAATAAAATTCATAATCTAAATACACAATTGTTGATAACCTACCTGTATGTTATTCCTTCTATTATCACAATGTTCTTAATTCTAGTCGTTTGGTTAACAGTGATGTTTCATTGTTGATGATATGAAGTGTAACTACTAAAAGGATGTCTAGACGTTTATTGACGTTGTTATTTCCCGCTTTTGTATTATTTGTTGTTTTCTCTGTCTTCATTCTTTGTTTTTGCTTAAAAACAATTGTTCTAATCTGTGTTGGAATTGAACCTGGACTTTTAGTACTCCCATGTTTTGTGATATATATTAAAATATGCCTTTTTTAATTTTCCTTAGAAAAATTGCTATCTGATATGTAAATTGCACAAGACTTTTGGCAATGTTTTTTTATTGTCATTGTTTGAAATTCTTGGATCCATTGATGCTTAAGCATATTATATCAACCCGAAAGTTAACTGGTAAAAAAATTGATGTTTGAAAATCTCTTAAGCAATTGTATTGACTCTGGATTTTCTGTGACTGCATATTAGAGTGATTCTTATGTGATTGTGTACAATCTAGTGGAAACTCTAGTTTAAATAAAAATTAATATTGGAAAATGCTTAGGAGCTATGTCACTCAATTTGTCTGAATTCCTAAACTTACTGAGTTGGATTTTTTCTTGACCACTCAATTTGTAAATCGTGTGGGCTTTACAAAGGAGCTATGTTACTCACTTGGATAATGAGGTGTAATAAAATGAATATCCTCTTCTCAGGCTTTCACCAATCAGATGGTGTGAGAAGAGAATTTTCATATGATTCTACAATGCATTTAATAATCTGGACGGTTAAAGCATGCTACCACTCCTGCCTTTCTGAACTTTGTTTTTGCATTTCATTTCTAGCATATCCTTTATTTTTCATGCTAGTCTTTGGATATGTAGTTTCAGTGTATTACTCATGGTTACTGCTTTCATTAAACCCAGTCAAAACTTTAGCTCAACCTGTTAAGTTCTTTTTACTATGCATTCCTATTTGAAGAATTGCTATTTCTTTTTCCTTCTAAAACTTGTCTATCACAAGAAGAAATCCAATCTTTCTTGCTGCTGTTTCTACAGGGACGGTTTGAGATTCTGTCATTATCTGGCTCATTCATGCCCAATGAAAGTGGAGGAACACGAAGCAGATCCGGTGGCATGAGTGTATCTTTGGCAAGCCCTGATGGACGTGTTGTAGGTGGTGGAGTAGCTGGTCTGTTGGTGGCTGCAAGTCCTGTGCAGGCATGTATTCAATTTCACAAATTTATTCCCATTTCCTGTTTTAATCGAAGAAGTATGCATAGGCCTAAAAGCTGATATGTAACAGACTAATATGTTTCAGATGCCATAGACCCCTTAATGAGATTTTATGTTTCTAGTAGCACGCATTAGATAACAATTTAGTGTTCAATAACAAGTTTATATGATTCTGATAATTCTATTTTCCAATTGATTGATATATATCAGGTAGTGGTAGGAAGTTTTCTCGCAGGAAACCAACATGAGCAGAAGCCAAGAAAACAGAAACACGAGGTTATATCAAGTGTGACACCAGCTGCAGTTGTTCCAATCTCTACCCTTGATCCAGTACCAATTCTATCAGCAGCGTCTTCCATCCACAACAATAATTGGTCTGCTATGCCGGCAGAGGCCAAGAATAAACCAGCTGACATTAACGTGTCGCTTCCTGCAGGGTAATTAACTTATATATAGGGCTTCATTCCATCTGAATTTACATTTGCTGCTGACAACATTGTAATGGGATGGATTTCCTAGTTGTTGGCTTTGCTTTCCGTTGTTTGTTGTGTCTGTAATTGTTGACTGTGTACCGGTACCAGCATTGTATTCAGAGGTTTACCAGGTTCCTGTTCTTGTAGAATTTGAGTTGGCTGATTAGGTATGCTTTTAATGCTGATGTTGTGTCATGAACAACACTTTGATGTGATAGTTATTCCTGAGAATCCATCTTCCCTTTGGAGTGATAGATTGTGCAATCCACGTTATTTCTTGGTGTTGAGACAATATTCCTAATTTGAGAATGATCATTTCTAATTAGTTTAATTTGTTACTGCTACATAAGATTCTTGATCAGTTAATAACTCAATCTGTTAGTTTCCATGTTAAGTGTTAATCATTGATGTCTTACAAATTGAGAAACTAGTTAATTGATATTAATGTAAAAGGCGTTGTTAATTTTCTTCTATGTTTCAATCTGAGAACGTATCTAATCCTTATTACTACATAAATTTGCTGTATGTATCTAAATAAATTCTCAAGACACCGTTGGTTTTAGCTCTCTTCCGAGAATCTAGGGGTGTTTTGTCGTGAGTGGCCATATTATTCTTGATGTAGGTTTGCCTTGTGTAGATAAATGTGCCGTGATACGCTGGGTTTGGCATTTGCTTTCAATTATTTTAATTTTGTCAACGGCCATAAACTTCGGGCACGTAACGTCAATCTATTGTGTCTTTGTATATATATAAATATTTCTTGAACCTGGGTTTGACGCCTCAACTCTCATGTTGGTTTGCACTAGTGTTAATTTGTTTTATTAATTTTCTGGGTAATTAATATAAAATTGTGTGGAAGGAGAAGTTGTTTGAGAGTGATATTTTGAGCCAACTCCACCACTTTGGATTAGTTTAATCTTGCAAAGAAGTGAAGTTGTTCGGTCCATGTGCCTGTCTCAAACTATGTGATCCACTCGGCTTCTCCCACTTCTAGCTAGTTCTTTAATTATATTGGATATGCATGCGATGCGAGGTATTCATAGAGAATTATATTCCCAAACCATTAAGATTGACTTAGGGGTGAGGGAGGAAGGGTTTGAATAGTTTACATGTTCTCATGGTCATGGGTTAACTGAAAAACTTTTTTGTCACTGTTATATTAAAATAAAAATGAAAACAGTGAATTGCATTCTCTTCCTCTTTATATCATTAGAAGGTCACTCATTTCAGGGTTAATTTGCTACCATGTTAGAAAAGAGATGTGCACCAAACTAGAACACCCTTGCACAGGTAAGAGTAGATCTCTGCTTTAAAAAAAATTGTTTTTCCTCATCCAGTAACAGTGTCATATTGTTTAAGAACAAAAATAAATTTTAATAACTATATAGCCTACTATTACGTTGATTAAATGACAACTTTATTAAATGGGTAGTTGGTTTAGGTGAAATATGTACCACATGTTTGATCTACTCCTATATTTTTAAGTTTTAGTTACGTTTTTTATGCGGAAGTTTTAGTTACTTTAGAGACTGATATCCTCCCTTTTTCCAACTCTCAACTATTTCATTTTTTATATTCTTTCACTTCTCTCATTCCACAATGATCTCTACAAACAATTTATTGGAATGTAGATATATTTTAAGATTTTATAATTTTTCAAATTTAAAAATGTTAATTGAACATGATACGTTTCTCCTCTTCCCTTCTCCCTTAACTATCAAATTCATCTTATATCTTCTAATTTTTTATTATAAATATGCTATTTGTCTTTAAATGTAAATTAAACACATTTTTTTAAATCATAACTATGAGTATTTTTAAATTTAATTGTATTAACTATTGTTGTATCACTGAATTATCAGTTTCCTTTTCTTTGGTACCTCTAGCACCTTTAGTGATATATAAAGAAGGGCACAATTATGGGTACCCATAGGCACATGTACCTTGATATCTGTCCCTTCCCTATTAATATATAGTAGTAAAAATGCTCATTTAAATTATTCACATGTATTTATTAACGATCTATTTTCTATTTATTATGGATTTTACTAGGGGTATTTACATGTATGATTTATTCGTGAATTTAAATTGACATAAATCGATACAGTTTAGTTTAAGTGTTTAATGTATTTGGATCTCAAATCTGAACTAACTCATTCAAACCCAATAACTTTTAGCTTGAATCACAAGTTTAAATTTTTGAACTCATGAATATGACGTATTCACATGTTGTTTAATGTTAAAATATTATTATTTTCATATACAATATATATATGTATATATATATATATATATTCAATTTTATATTTAAAAATTAAATGAAATAATAATTATTAGTAGTAGTAGTCATAATAGTAGCTAGTGGGAGTACACATGATTAGATTATTAGACTATTATTATTTTTTACTAGTATTATTATTATTTATGTATTAACTTTTTTATCCCTTTTATATTAGCTTATAAACTTGGTAGAGAATGTATATTCCCTGTTATATAATATTGGTTTTATGCTAAATTTAGGTGTTTTTAATGAAATTTAAGCTTATAAAAAATAATAAATTTCAAAATAAAATTAATATCCTGACTTGTTGATCCAACCCAAATTAATCCGCTTTTTAATAGGTTAATTTGAGTTAAGTTCTACAAAAAAGAAATTGATCAAACTCAACCCATTCATATTTAATTAAATTGGATCGTGGATTTGACCATAAATACACCTAGATTTAATTGAATTGGTATGAATATATTTTTGTCATCCCCACTTGTGGAAAAGTAAAAACTAATTAAACTATGCTTTATATAAAGTTTCTAACAAATTATATTACATATATTATTATTATAGGGACACTATTGTCTTTGAATTTCAAAGAAGTTAAATGTTATTTTATATTAATTTATTTTAATAAAAATATAATACAATGATTTTAATTTGTATAGTTAAATAATTATATCTATATTATGCCGTACACAATATAATAAATTCTCACTGGAATTTTGCCTATGGAAAAAGTCCACCCAAAAAATGACAAATATATATTATCTTTCAAAGCCACAGCCCGTTGTGCCGCCACGAAATTTCTTACAGCGTAGAAAGGAGACATTAAAAATGATTTCTTGATCATTAACACTTGGGGAGGCTTCCATTTCATGGAACATAAGCACGCGTTTCATTGACACACACACTACATGAATCTTTCCAAGAAATAATCCCCCAGCCACTTTATAAAGAAAACCTCATAAAATATTGAACAAAAATTCCCTATATATACATCATGATATTCGAAGTTGGTACACAAGTACATCAAATCATGCTCACTAAAATAGTTTTTGTAGATATGGATGTGAATCTAGATAGGATACTGATACCTGCAATTTTGTGCATAGTTGGAATCTCGGTTCACAATTCAAAGTCATCAACCTCTTTGCTAGTGTTTTTTGCGATTAACACAATAATTTTCTCTATTCTCGTGGGAAGTCGCAAATCATCTTTAGCAGAAATTGGCATGGCTTCGCCTTTACTTCCATCTTTTTTTGAAGTAGGGGGAGTAGCACAAGGTGACTTTTTAGAGAGTGCAACGTATGATAAAGTTGATGACAGTAATGATGGATATTGTAAATCTCTAGGTAATATTGAAGATGAAAGTGTAGACAAAGTTGATGAAATTACAACGCAAGAGCAAGAAGAATCGGATGATAATCTGAAGGAAAGAATTGAAAGCTTCATCGCCAAGGTCTACAGAGGATGGATTGAGGAGAGCAATTGGGATAAATATGGCATAGACATGTGAATTGGAAGTGAAACTGTGGTTTATCTTGGATCTAGTTTTTCTAAAAGGTAGTATTTTTGTATTATTAGTATTAGCTTCTAATTAGCTTTCTTTTGTACTTTTTAATCATTATGAAAGCTTAATATAATTTGTAAGGAATATTGTTTGCTCGAGTCATCCATGCTATCATTTGTAAGCATGCATGAGGTGACTCATTTGTAAAATTAATTTAAAAGTAAAGTTATTTATGTTCAAATATTTCTATTTTATAAACAATTTAGCAGTAAAACCTAATATAAAATATTTTATCCAACACAAACTTTTAAGTTAAAAAACTAACTATGAATCCAAAATTTACTGATTTTGAACCCAAAGCCGATTTCTTAAAATAAACCAAATCGATAAACATCTATATAAATCACATTAATTGTTATTTCAATATAATTTTAGAAGATTCTGTTTTGAATAAAAACATCAAGTGGGTTTTTAGAATTGATATTTGAAACCAAAGCCTCAAGTTTACCAACGGTCACCACAATTGAGATATTGTCAGTTTTGGTACTCAATGGTTTCGTCAAAGTTTTATCTTGAAGAGGTGTCTCGTTAGATTGCGGAAAAATATATTTACAAACTGTTATTAGTCTTTACTCCTAAGTAATATAAGATTTTTGGGTGCAGCAAAACAAGTCTCTCAATCCTAGTTAAGGGAAAAGAATGGCTTAGGGCCCTAGGCCCCCTTCTATCGCCAATATTTCAACCTCAAGTCTTTGAATCATTAAGGTTATTGCATAAGAGGTATGGTTTGTTTTGATACTCGATAACTTTGTCATGATTTTGTCCGAAAAAAGCATTCAGTGACTTAGGGAAAAATGATGTTTATAAATTACTTTTGACCTCAAATTGGATCCTTTCTATTTTTCTATCAAAAATATACGTACGAAGTTTTTCTAACTTATTAATTTTCACTAACCTTAGATACTTGCCCCTGAGAAATGAAGAAACTCAAGCTCCATCATGTACTATTTACATCATCAATTCCTAAGCGATGTTGGATTTTTTTATTATCAAAATATTACATCCTTTATGACATAATAATTGATGTATATTTTTATTACAAAATAAATAATGCAACAAACTTACATTTAAAAAGGGAAAAAATAAAAGTAAAGAGGTGGCTCATTTCCTACATTTATTTGTCATGCATTTAATTAATAAACTTATTCATGTAGAAGTTAAACGATATCATATAAACTTTAGGCGTATTTAGAATGACACATGCAACCATAACTATGTTTTGTTGTAGTATGTTTGGGAATCCCTTGGTGAGATGGTGAATAGATTCATGGCAGAAAGTAACTCACGTATATCTTTTGAGTTGAAAATACTTTGAGGATTAGGAAAGTATTCCCAAGCATGCACCTATCAACTACCAAAAGCACGTTCTATAGCCCAAAAGACAGAAGCTATAACAACCAGCTTCTGATTAGGCGAATCTTGGCGGAGACAATGCGTAAACAAGTACACATTATGAATTTAAGGACTAGATTTCTTGGAAACTCAAATAGATATTTATTGCAAGAATATCCTATTGAAAAAATGGAAATGCTTAAAAGTACGAAACAAGTTTCTTTCAAAACACACGACCTGTACATTCCGTCAATTTTCATCTTTTATTTTATTATTTTCAATTAACATTTGTTTTGAAACAAATCACAGCCGTTGGATGTTTCATTTCGTGCAGTGGCTTGTCGTACTAACTAGCAGCTCTCTTGAAAAAATCGTACCAATAAAGTTAGGTTTGGAGAACTGTTACTGAAAAAGTTGAGTCTTATTTAGTAGATTTTTGGGTCCAAATCGAGCAATTGGAGTTAGTTCAATTTTCGCATTTTTTGGTGCTAACTCGAATAAAAAAACGTGGTCACATTCAGGTTAGGCACGACACTGTTTTTTCTTCCTTTTTTTTTACATTGTATTTAATATTAAAATAATAAAAAAGGAAAAGTTGAAAAATTAGAAGAAAAAACAAAAGAAATTATATAATTGGGTTGCATAGGTGATGAATTGTTAAATTAATTCAATATGTAATTGAAAGTAATTAGTTTAATACATATCAAAACAGTTAAACCCACAAAACTCATCCAACCTGATTTTTTTTTTTTTACTTGCTTGGATTGGGATCGAATTGGACAAATTAACCCAACTTTGGATTACCCCTAAGCTTTCTCAATATATTCCCCTACCATTTATCTTGGCCATTAGCCAAATGTTAATTACATAGAAACACATTTATTAACATTTTATATCATCAACTACTGATTGATTAGAACTTACAAAATAATGAATTGTGTTGTTAATAAATATCAGATAAATTCGTGAATTGAAAAAAAAAAACGAAACGGTCAATAATAAGTGTATCAGAAAATAAAAAAGTGTTGTAACATTTCTCATTTTTAATGCCATGGCTAAAATGATATTCATGCATTATTCAATGGTACAAAACCTGTTATCCTTTGCTCTTCGAACACGTAAGAAATTCTTAATAAAATGTTCTAAACAAATAATGCGGATTCCAAATGTTCTTAACCAAGACCTGTGCCTGCTTCCTTGCGAGGTGCATCAGCCTTAATGCGGGGTGGCCTGACAATTCGATCAATGAGTCCATATTCAAGAGCTTCCTGTGCGTTGAAGCGCTTCATCCTGCTCAGGTCTTTGGTAATCTGAAGAGATGCATTAGAAATTAGTTTGCTAGTCAATAAAGCTTATAATCTCAAACAGGAAGGCAGGAATTAAGATATACAATCAAAAATGGATATAAAATAGAAAAACTGAAAAGAGGCATAGAAACAATGGTTGAAAATGCACATCCTTTTTGAAAGCAGCTTGTCAAAGTTGAATTTGACTTCAACTGCAAGGAAAAGCTAATGATTTTTCAAGATGTTTTCTTCTTTCTTTGAAGTTGATTAGTCAAGCAAATATAGTCATGAGATTCAAACTATAACAGAAGTCACACTAACTCCTTTATCTCTGTTTATTTCATTGTTGGTAAACTGACCTTCTCAACAGGCTGACCTGTTTTCTGTGCCAACTCATTGAAAAGGTAATCTCTAATTCTAAGAAGTTCATTTGCTTCATTCTGAATGTCATCAGCCTGACAAATTTCACGATGTTAGCAGCCAAAGTAAAAACAGTCTCATTCATACATCTAAGAGGTGATATTAATGTCCTTCAGACAGAAGCCAGACATACCTGTCCGCGAGCAGCTCCAGCTGGAGATGTAAGGGCAACTCTTGATAGAGGCATTGCAGAACGATTACCCTTAATACAGCAGAACATCATGAAAAGATTAATAGATCATCAGAACTATTTCATGAAACTAGAGAGGTCAACAGACTCAATACAATGAGCTAAAGGCACAAATTGCATAAAATCTATTAGACTTAAACACAACATAATCGAGCAGAAAAAGGAAGCTTGGAAGTCAAAATTATGATGGAATTAATAACTGAAAAAAGTCATTCAAAGTTCATTATTACTGTTATCAAAGTATGTATGAGATATATCCTTATTCTATTTCAGACAACAAGACTTGCCAGGTTTTCAATTGTAACATACAGAGCAACAATTGATATCACTGATAATATGGTCATTCATGAAAGACAAGGTTACTATAAATATAAATTGTAGATGTCCGACCCTTGCTCATGAATCATGGCCACAGAAGCAGAGAAAGAAGCTTAATATATTTTTCTCTTTTGAGGATTGTATTTAATGATATAATGTCACAGTTGTTTCAAATGTATATGATGTCAAGCATAATTTTTAATCATACACAAATATATCATGTATGGTATAGAGATAACTCTCCTATCTAAAGTCCATACAACGTAGGACATGTTTGACTATATTGGGAATAGAAATCTCTAATCGTATAAATCCTTACTAGGATAGACTTGACTTCTATAGGCTGTATTAGTAGATGATGATAATACATTACCTTTTCTCCAGCTGCAAGGAGAAATGCTGCAAGACTATAAGCATAGCCAACACAGTGGGTGGCTACAGGACTTTGCAAGCTCTGCATGGTGTCATAGATAGCCATGCTTGGTGTAAGCTGCAAAATTTGTAAGCTTAGGCAAGTTAAAAACCATGACTAATTAACAAGATGAAGAAAGAAATATAAGGATTTAATTGATTGATCATTTAACACTAGAATCATAAGAGACTTACATCACCACCAGGGCCATTGATGTACATATAAAGCTTCTTGGAGTTCTCTATACTGTCAAGATAAAGCATAGTCGCCAATATTTGGTTACTAAATTCTTCATCTATCTCTTGTCCAATGAAGATAACACGTTCTCGATACTGCATCAATAATTCACTACTTTTTGTACTAATTAACTTTAAAAAAGAGATGAATACCTAAAGGAAACTTGAGGTTCACATATGAATAATGAATGATCTATGCCTATGTGATACAAAAAAAAAAAAAAAAAACCAGCATCTTTTATGTGTGAAGTGAAAAATTAATAATATACACCCAGGTGTAATGACTTACAAGGGCGTTCCATACATCAACCCATTGCCAAGTTCCTTCACCAGGTGTCCTATAGGGGACTTTAGGAGTCCCTATTGGCATCATTCGAATACGTGCCATTGATGTATTGTGGTTAGCATACCTGAAAACATTAAAAATTTATAGTTTGCATTGGTCTGTTTCCAACAATATATAACATTTGCGACAAACTCTTCCACAAAGTGTAACATATTGTGCACTCCCAAGTAGTGTAAACCATATTGCATCCATACTTTTACTATGTCAAAGATTATTAAGAATGCTCTTCAAAATTCACATTTGTATAACTGAAGATATATTGATAGAACACCAATTGACAAATTGAAGAACAGAGTTATTAAATCACAGAATACAGCAGAATTTGCTGTCCCATAGTCAAAGGGTTCTACAGAGATGAGTTCAAATTTTCTATTCAAATTACCCAAAAAACACTCACCTACCCCCCCCCCCCCCCCCCCCCCCCCCCCCCCCCCCCCCCCCCCCCCCCCCCCCCCCCCCCCCCCCCCCGCCCTATTTACCTATTACACCTATGTAATTGGTCCTAACTTCCTGTCCTTAACTGTCAATACTCAACATGGCAGTTACTGTTCAACATATTCTAATGATACATAACGGCTAATGATAGTTATTATTACATATATTTTAATATTCAATTGCTTTTACTTTCTGCTAATAACTATCCTAACTATCTCCAAGGCTGAAAGTAGGAAATTGGTTCTTCCTCATTCTCTTTAGCCACTTCAATAACAATTACTTCTCCATCTTCATTTAGGGCTTCCATATTAACAATCTTAATTGCTTCTCTGCACATGCATATAATGGATGGAATTTTTTCTCCACATCTAAAGCACAAACCCTTGCTTTTCCTTTCCGTCAATCTTGGTATGTTACATGGCGCAGGCCTCAGCTTTTCAAACCCTGCAACCAAGGCTGCCATAATTTTTTCCGAAGTCAAAGGTGCCTCAAATTCTCTCAATAAATTGAACCAATGGTTGGTTGACCCTTCCATACTTAGTTTTTCCAATTTAATTTTGACACGCTCACTTGCTCTGAACTTCAAAATAGGTTTTAGTCCTCGTGATCCATCTAACTGGGTCTTCTTCATTAAAGGTAGGCAGTTCCACCTTTTTACTGTCATACGATATTTCACCAAAACTGATGATAATCCAAATTACATCCATTTCCGGAAGAATCTCTCTTATTGCAGTTAGAACTTTCATGTTCATCTTCCAGATGTTTGCCCAACACCTTCCTTAACAGCATCTCAGTCATGGAAATTTCCATACATTCTATCTTTTCTTCCATGCAAGCATCAATTTTGGCCTCCAACCCTTCAAGCTTTTCCTCCAACAACATATGCTCAGTCACATTGGTCACGGTGAAATGATGAATTCAATTGCCACAGAATCTCCACTTTTGAATCCGGCAAGAAGGACCAAAATGATAGAACACTAATTGTTAAATTGATGAACAGTATTATTCAATCACACAAAACACATAGAATACAACAGAGTTTGTTGTCCCAGAGTCAGAGATGAGTTCTCTGTCCAAATTACGAAAAAAACAACACACCTATCCCCATATTACACACATATTTAATACATTGTAACTGCTCCTAACATTCTGTCAAAAACTGTCAGAACTGCTACTAACTCTTAGTTACCATCACAAATGGTATCTCATGTTATGACCACTATGAACTTGATTGCTTTTTAAAATTACTTGCTAATCCAATAATAATAACAATAACAATAATTATAAGATAAGTAGGACTTGCTTCCAGCAGCAAGGAAAACTGTATTGGAGTGGAAGTTTCAAGTTTGCAGATTCGGGGAATCAGAGCGTGTAAACATAACAGGAAAAGTAGAAAAATACAATAGCAAAACTGGAGCACATCAACTGAGCAAAACATGACAATACACAATTTACTTCACATGGAAAAAAAAAAAAAAAAAAAAGAGTTACGAAGAGGGGAAAAAAGGAAATAGAGCTTATTCCTCTCATAAAAGTTATAAATCGCAAGCGTACAATTCTAGCCATTTAATCAATTACTCGCCAATACAAATAAAGGTGTAAGAGTTGCAATTCAAATCCAAGAAATTATAACTCATGTTACGAATAATCTAGCAAGGTTCAGTACAGCGAAGAAGAACTGGAAATGGGGAGTAAAAGATTACCGACAGTGAAGAGTGTTGTGAACTTTTCCATAAAACTCAGCGGTTACGTTAGGTTTTGCCGCTCCGAAAGGACCTACAATTGAAAACGGTTAGCCAGCAGCAAGCACAGAGAGAGATTGAAAAATAACAACAAAGAGAGGCAATGAGACACACTCGCAGCTTGAAGTTTCAATCCGGAGTAGAGCTTTGTGGAAACACTGCAGCGGCAAAAGAAAGAACACGGTAAGCATTAGTTACATTAACGAGTGAATTGTATGATTTTGAAGGAGAGAAAGGGATTATAACCTAGAAGTAGAAGGAGGAGAAAGACGAGGTGCAGAACCGGTGGTGTAGGGTGCCACCGCCATATTGAAGTGAAGAAGAGAGAGCGGATAGGGAACCAAAAACCAAAATCTGAACGAGTTACTTGTTGCAAGAGAAATGAAGATGAATGAACATTAACGATATTGCCGTTTTGATTCTCCTTCTCCCAAGTTTCTTTGGGATAAGCTTCCTTTACTCGTTCGAGTATACTTCTTCCGGTAAATAAACATTTAATCTTTTTTATTCTGAAATAAACATTTATTTTTTAAGTTAAATAAGTTTTAAGTTCTTTAACTTTTTTATATACCAATAGGATTAAAATTTATCATGTTACATAATATAAGTTTTTCTCCTATACACCAAAATTACTTAGTTTTAGATTAAATTTTTTTCTTTTTTTTAATAAAAAAACACAATAAAAAATTGATAAAATTTGAATATAAAATTTCTCATGATACTTCACTCACGACTTCCCTTTCATTGCTGAATAAAAAATAATATTCCTTGATTTTAGGAGATGTTATTGATAAAATTTGAATATAAAATCATAAACTAACTTATCCTTAACAACAAAATAACAATTTTGACTTATTCAAATTAAAATTACTTTAAGACTAGTTGTAAAAAACAAAGGGTATGTATCTTCTAACATTGCTTATACTTGCAGTTAGTCTTTCCTCTTTGGACTTAATAAAAAGTTTGTGAATTTTCATTTGTAGATGGATTTTGCAAGAGAGAAGCAAAAGGAATAATAGTTATTCTTATTTCATAGTTGATGTTCTTATTTGAAAGTTGAACATGTTTGAAGATGTAAACATTACATTATTATAAATTTTTATCGCTGTTCTAATTTAAATTCTTATTATCTTTTTCTTCTTTTTAGCAAATATTTTGTAGGTTTGTTTGGGAGCAATTGCTTTTATTTTGGAGATTGGAAGTTGTAGCTGTTATTGGAAAGAATGATTGTTGCATAATGATTGTTTATTCCATTTATCTAAGTGATTTATAAGTTTCAAAAGTAATTGGTGGATGATGGCTCCCCCAATAAATGTTCTACTAAGCACCAGTGTGGGAATAATAAAAGTCTCATTTCCACAATCATATTTGTTATGAATAATAGAAACCCAAATTAATAGGAGGATTTTGTTCAGAAAGACTCCAGCTACCATGCAACATGAAGGCTTTGTTAACATATCTATAAGATGAAAGAGGATGTATATGCTGCAATGGTTTTTATGCTATTACGGTATGGTATAATAACATATGGAACATTATCTTTTATTCGGCAACAAGAAGGGAGAATGCGTGAAGTATCTGTTTTGATTGTGTTTTTTATTAAAAAGAAGAAAATTTTAACCCAAAACTACGTAATTTTGGTGTATAAGAGAAAAACTTATTTTATGTAACATAAGAAACTTTGATCCCATATCAATATTTAGTCATTCAAGTTTTTTATCAAAAATTTTAAACCTCCATTTACTTTTCATCAATATTTTTAGTCTTTCTAAAATTATTTGTACATTTTTAATTCTCATTTATTTTTATTACTCAAATTAGTTCATATTCTATCTATTCTTAGTCTCTCATTTATTTTATATTTGAGAATTAATTTTAAGCAATAAAAATTACTTTTGTATTATATTACTCAATGCATTCATGGATAATTTTACTAATTTCATCTACATGGATGATTACCATGAAAATTTCTTAATTTAATTTTTTTAGAAGAAAAAATAATGTCTATACTCTATTTATTGAATAGAAAAATTGTAAAATAAGAAGAAGCACAACATGTTAAGTGTTGTCCTAAACAAATATGATTGTAATAAAGTTAGCGATAGATTTATAGCTAGAATTCAATCTATACATATTTAAAAAACACAAAAGCCTTAATTACATATTACACACTCTAATCGTATTCTAAAAAAACTAGTATATACATGTAAAATGGATTTGGATTATATAAAATAATTTATGAAAATAAAGTACTCTTAGTTTAGTTCCGTACAATGCAGGTCTCCAAAATCCGATGTCATAGATTCAAATCCTATAGAGTGTGATTCAAATCTTACGTAACAATTCTTGTATTGTTCGAATGATAATTACATTGAAATAAAAGTGTTGAAGAAAAATTAATGAAAGACTATAAAGTTATCAAAAAATTTTGAGAGATTAAAAATTAAAAGTTAATATAAAAAACTTGAAGTTAAAAACTTTATTAACCCTTCTTTTTTATCAATGAGAATGGAAGACTATCAAAATGTTAACAACAATTCACTCACTCTTATTGAACCAATTAAAGTAAAGTTATTTCAAAACATTTGAAATAAGTGTTATTACTGTTAAAAAATAAGAAAAAGATTGTGCTATATAAAATATTAAAAGTATTTAGTTACATTAAATATTATTTACTTTTAATATAATAAATTGTTAGCCAAAAACTTGTTTTTTATTTTCACAACCCTGTACTTTTATTTTTCTATATAATAATTAAAAATATAAGCATATTAATTTTCTTTTACTCATTAGTGTATTTCAATTATGAATTAATCATTCATAAAACTAATGAAAATGTTAAAAATATTTAATAAAATACATTATTTAATGAGTTTAATTTATATGTATTGTTAATATTAAATAAAATATTAAAAACTTATATTTTTAATCAATCAGAAATTATTGTAAATATCATAGATACATAATTTTGAATATTTAAACTATACTATTATAATTAAAATCTATAATAAATAGTTTGAATATATAAATTATATTTTATATTTATGATAAATAATTTATTGTTTTAAAACATTAAAATTCAATTTAAATAAAAAGGGTGAAGATGATAAATTAAAATAGACGAGGTTAAGAAAAATTCTTTAAAATACTCTTATTTAAAAATGACTCTAAAATCGCTCATATTTAATATAGTTGTTTAAATTTATATAGAGTAAAGATATTATAAAAGTGCATAAACTTATTATATGTGATTATTTTTAATTTGGTAATAATATAAAATTTCTTATATCATTACTACATACAATATTTCCTACTATTTAATAAGCTGATTTTTTTTATAAAAAAAAAACAGACTTTTAATTTAATACTTTGTGTTCCTAAATTTTTTCATTCGTGTTTATTAGTACTTACCCTTTATTTATTTTCCTCAAAAAAATAACTTTTACTTATCAAATTTATAAGTAAAAATTGGTTTTCATTCAAAATTCAAACGTGTTTGTATATGTATAACATTTTTTTTCACATTGACATGGAATATTTACTAACATTGATATGGAATATTTACCAACTTTGATGCTAATCATCTTTACTCTTTTGTGAGACTCCCTACAAAAACATCATGTCAAACCTGTTTAGACATCCCTAAAAAAAACACACACACACACAAGGAGAGAAATTATAATTATATACTACTTAATTGTTTGTATTGTAAAAATTAAGATAATTAAATTGTTTTTAACTTTGCATATATGTCAATGACATCAAATGATCAAGATTAATACATAAAATTTAACTGATTTATTAAAAAATAACTGATTTTTTAATAATCATGTGTATTTAAATAACTTAAATTTTAAGCGTACAGATAAATTACAAGGTTAAGAATTTTGCAATTTGCATTTGCTACAACAAGCATGAATCAAACAGGCAAAAAACTGTTTTGAAATGTATTATACAGATACAGAACAGAACCACATATCCTATTGTCCAGGTCCAACAATGGAAACAAGCCGGCAACCCAAACCTAAATTTTGCACGTTA
Organism: Glycine tomentella; assembly: GCA_007407185.1. NCBI lineage: Eukaryota > Viridiplantae > Streptophyta > Magnoliopsida > Fabales > Fabaceae > Glycine > Glycine tomentella. The sequence goes on along the minus strand of PYAF01001709.1, from coordinate 4,133,157 downwards.
GTCCAAATAGCATCGAATATGGGACTTAATTAGCTGCCCTCAACCACACACGACTGCTGCACAAAACAAGCCATCAATCATTATGGTCATCCAAAGATGTGTAGATCATCCTGCACCAAAGAGCATTTGTAAGAATAATAACTTAATGTAGCACTTCTTTTTAATGAATACTAGCCCTTTTTTTTCTAGTCATCGTACCAAAATAAGGATAGGAAAAGGATAAAAACAAGATAGAAGAGTTTGAAAAGCCTTTGCTTTTTTTCCTTAGGGAGCAAGTTGAATATCTCTGTGACATCAACCAGATGGGTTCCTTGTCTGTACCTGATCATAGGGAATGAAATGTGTAGTTAGCAAGACCATCAAGGATGATTATAGCAAAAAAATAAGTGATTCCCTTTAATCCCCTCTAACCATAAGAAACAATTAACTAAACAAAATGGCAGCTGGGACACACACCACACAGGCAAACTCTACTAGATGATGTTGATGAGAAACTGATACTGAACTCTACAACCGGCAACTCCTGCTTTATTTGACAGACAAGGGACATCCAAGGTGCACAGACTGCGCCTAAAGAACTCCAGCAATAGGTCACTCTTAGCCCTAGTTACTAATTCGGATATCAAATCTTTTCCTCAAGTAACATGGTTGAGATTTGAGAACCAACAAACACATCTAAAAATGTAGCCTGTAAGCCTGCTTAGCAATTATATAATAAATGAAGCAAAACCTAGTTTACAACTATTGATTTCATTTGTCTCATGCACCATGGGTATACTCCTTTGGCAGGTTTAATGGTTTATTTTGAATTTGGTTCAGTTTGACGCTGAAACTCCGCTAAATTAGCCTTCACGAATCCTTGAAATTTAGTAACCAAACTGAGTTAAAGTGAACCACTTGTCCCAATTTCATTTGGTTTATTGAATTCCTACAAAAACTAAAACAATTATGATGGCCTTTTACAAGACAAATTAAAGAAGATAAGAACATATACTCCATATTTATACAGCTATATGAGTGGTAGAATATCAAGGAAATATAGTGAGTTCAGAGAAAAAATAAACCAGTTTGAGGCCTATATGCTTCATCATACAAGAAAAACACTGCTCCCCCCCAACCCCCTTCTTTTCTGTGAATCAAACCAGGCTAAACCAAACACCATAGAAAAAAGAATGAACAAACCTGGCATCTAGTAAAAAATTGGGCTAAGTGGTTTGGTTTGATTCTTTTAGGACTCCTATACTTAAATAAAAATGCAGAATAATGCACAAAACCCAAAACTCAAATTCAAACCCTCACCCAAACTACTGTACATGCACAAAATATTATATTTAGTAATCATATTAGTAGTAAAATATTGCCTGCTTAGCAACTCCATGAAGCATAAACCAACCCATATATTATATTATATTATATTAATCAAATTGGCTTGTCTTGTGCCATCAATAAGTTACTCTTTTCCTGGGCAGTCACACTACTACAATGCCAAAGAATGTAAAGATTCAAATTTCTAACTCAAGCTTCCATCCACTCTTAAAATAGGAAGACATGGCTTATTTCCACCTAAAGGTTTCTTAAAAACATAATATTCAGTAATCAGCATCTTTCATAAACAATAAACTTTCTTGGCTTATTTCTAAATTTGATAGAAAACTTACAATCTCACATTGTAGTAGAGGTAAGGAGTACAGATCAATGACATTATCCAATGCCCTGTTACAAGGTAGAAGCCGCATAGGACACCTACTATAATATATTCAGGCAATACCACTTTGTTTATTCGAGATGAGGAATCATATGGGTTTATATAATCAAATTCTAGGTCTGCCAGGCACATTAACTGCAACAAATGTTAAAGAAAATCAGGTCAGATAAAAAAAGATGACAGTGCACCAAAAAACAACCAAGTTCACTCCTGGATAAAATATCAATGACAAATCGCATTTTGTTGGTAATAACACTTAACAATCTTCAGAAGGCTCTGAAGCAGAAACAGAAAAATAACAGAACATGGACATAGGGACAAATGAAACTCCTAACTCCAAGAATATTCAAAAGATCAACAAGAAGACTTGAACAGATAAAAGCATAACAAAATTAGGTCATTTTCAGTAGACAGACCTCTTTTCAAAATTATAATAAAACATCATATGTAATGTAACCTAATCATGATTATACTCATCCAATCTTAGAACTTCCAAGTTTTATTAAAACTAAATGTTCATATATTTATTGAGTATGATTCATAAATATTGTGACACATGCATTCTGTCCATTGAAAACATATTCTGAAGAAATACTCAAAGACATCCCCTTCACTCTGAAGATTGTCCAAAACTTTTAATTGTCCAAAACTTTTAGAAACCAGATGAGAACCCACAAAGGCACAGACCCCTAATTTTCATCACATGTGTCTTCTCTTGAAGTTAGTATGTATTTTTTTTCTTCCTAAACTTTTTTTTTCAAATATCAATTGACTTCATTTTTTTGTTATCCATGGCAATCAAAGTTGCATGTGGAACAATTAGACATATACCCAGTTGAATGCTTGAACTAAAGAATCAATCTTCGGAAAACGGGGCGCTTAAAATTGCTTCTAAGTTGACTTTAACAAGAAATCAAAACGAACAAAAGAAACACAAGGAAGCAACAAGCATGAGTTAGGGCTTGTGGATTGACCTGGTAAATGACGAGTACAATTAAGGCAATAAGGATGAAGAAGGAGATGAGCCACGCAAAGATATCAGCCATGCTCCCTCTCTTCTCCTCTTTCTGAGATTTTCGATTTCGGTTGCAGCACAAAGCGTTCGAAACATGCGATGTGAATTGCGCACGGTGGTGAACTGGTGGTAGCTACAAAAACCTCGTGCGTAGGGTGCACCACACGTGGAGGAGCGCAGGAAAGAAACCTTGGAGGGTTTGGATTCCGCAGACAGACAGACACACTCGTAGAAGCTAAGAATCGTGTGCCAACTTAACCATTGATCAAAGGGCCGTTACCAGTCCACACCAGAAAATAAAGGAATTAGTAAACCCTTTTTAAAAATTAAAAAATTAACTAAAATATACTTTTATTCTTTATCTTGTTTTGAAGGATAAAATATCATTTTAATTCATTATATTTTTTTATTTTGTCTTTACATTTTTATGTTTGTGAATATGGATATTCATGCATCCGATCAAATCCAATAATTATAAATAATAAAAAATAATCAAAAGATTAAAAACCGAATTAATCAAAAATTGCATCAAAATTTTGAAAAATCCAAATATTTTATTGGATAGATTTAGATTTTGGATGAGATTTTAAAATTGATCCAATCTAATCCAAATTTGTAAGTATGTATATATTTTTATTCATAATTTATAATATCACTCATGTTTATATTTTTAATTATTTTATATTATTAAAATGATCAAATAATTTATACCTATTTATGAATAATGTATTAAATTAAAGATAATATTTTACGAATAAATATAATTTTCAAGTTATGAAAATTTATTTTTGATATAGTATATGTTTAAAAAATTTATACTATTATAATTTATATAATGACATATATATATAAATAAAATATTTTATATTTTAAATTATTTTTTACTATATTTATTATATATGTTACCATTTATTTAATATTTTTAAAGAAATAAGAGTATAACTGAAAATGAATTCAATTTAGATCACTTTAAATTGGATTGGATTGAAATAGATTGAAATTTTGAACCAAATCGATTGGATGACGAATTAAGAAAATAAAAAATATATGATCAGATGATTTTTCTCTTCAAAACCATTTCAATCCAATATGCAAGCACCCCTACTTGTATCTCTTCAATGATAATGTGATGTCAATTAAATTGTTTAACACCAACTAAATGCTTCAAACAATAAGAAGAATGACAACGTAATAAAATAAATATCACATAATCATATAATAGATGAAAGGACCATTTGCAAACATAAAACCACCAAAATGAAACTTCTAAAACATAAAAAACCATAATAGAAAAATGCAAAAACATGATAGACCAAAATGATAGTTTAACCTATTTTTAATATTACCTTTGATTCTATACATAAGAAACAGTTACCTAATACATCAAGATTAATAAAAGTTGTTAGATTTTTTTTCTAATTTTTGTTGTCATGAATAACCTCCTTCATCATTTGTTACCTCCATCTCCTCCCTATGCAACAACTTCTTCATCATTCATCAACAACATCGCAAGCCATACTTCCAATCCCAAATCCTTTGCCAGTAACATCATGTTTATCCTCTCCTTTACATAGGGCAACCATGTAATTCAGGGAACACTGTTTGCATTTCACAAGAGAGGAAGGAACAAGAGTTGGTGTTATAGAGAATCAAAAGAGGAAGAGTCCAAAATAAATATCTCAAAATATGTTAGAAGAAACTCTCACATGACCACACTTAAGTGAATCAACATCAATCATTGGACTTAGATAAAATAAAGGGTTAGGATGTGGAGTAACTCTAATAAAGAGTTACTCTTGGAGTAAAGGAATAATTCTTCTTTAAAATATTCATTTTAGTCTTTTATTATTCAAATTTGAGTCAATATTATGTTTTTGAAACAATTACTATTTTTGATCTTGGGACAGTGTCAAATGCAGGATCCTAAGTCAGTGGAAGTAATTTATTAAAAAAATAAAATTAATAATAATTACTATCATATGTGTGTGACTAGCCACTAAAGATAAAATTTGAGAGCAATTGGATTTTCTATCTTTCAAGGATCAATTTGTCACCGCCTCACACTTTTAGAGACCAAAATACATATTTACCCAAAAAGTATTGGTGGGTACAGACAAAAAGAGTGAGAGAGTATGGGAGATAATTAGGTGACACATATAAGATAGAGGATAAAGCGATAAATATAAGAGATGTTAGAATTCTTATGTAAAAAAATTGTTGGAAATGAATAATTCGAAATTCTAAAGGTAAATATTACAAGAAGGGGGTTGAGTTGTTATTTTTACAAATATTAAAGCCTCACAAGAATGGGGTTGTTGAATTGTAATTTTTACAAATATTAAAGTCCCACAAGAAGGGGATTGAAATGTGATTTTTACAAATATCAAAGCCTTAAAAAAAACAATAATGTTATCGTCTGATGATAAAGGGTAAAAGAACAGAGATCATATTTTCACAAAAAGGTTTAGACGATAGCCTCAGCTTTTGTAAAACAAACATAGTTTTTCAAAAGCAAAAATCAAATTCTAACCCTATGTTAGTTTAAAGTACAAAAGAGAAAACAAGCAAGATAAGACACATAAAATTATACTAGTTCGTCTCAACTATCGAGACTACGTCCAATTCTTGAAAAATTACCAAGTTTCACTAACTTCAACAAATTATAAGTATTAATCAATGTCACTCTAGCTCTACAACTCAAGCTCTACACCAAGCTTGTTACCACCAGTATTTTTTTTTCTTACCATGCCACTAAGGGCTCCAATACAAATGTTTGATTGCACAATGATTAACTCTCAATCATCTTACATATAGATATACAATATCAACACTTAGTATTTTTTTCTCAAGATATTCAAAGTGTTTTGAGAGATATTCTAAATTTTACAAGAATTTATAGAGAGCTTTTTATAGAAAGAATTTGAATATGAGCGCTTTAGTTAGTTTTTCGTGTCTTCAAAGCTTCTAGTATTTATAGACCTTCTTCAATAAGTGTTTGTTGTCTCTAAACGAATACTTTTCTTTTCTTAATGTTTGCATTAAATGCAGTAAAACCATTTTCCTTAGCTATCGCGTTGAACACTTCAGCAAGAAACCACTCCCTTTTACATCAGAGCGAGTTTGTACAGCAAAATGCTTCTTTTGATGGTGATTAGCGATTTTCAAAACTTGAGCTTCATTTATTCTTCATAGGATTCGATAGATCTTAGGAGAATGTCTTTACAAAACAAATCCTAAACACATAGTATTAAATGAAGTTTTAAATGTCATCCTTTAATGTTGTATCAGATTATGACTTTAGCTTGTTATCGTTTGAAATATCAAACGCAAACTCACGAAGATGTTCTGATATCACATAAAACGCAACTTTTAACATTTATATTTATTTGCATTTAATCCAAATAATTAAGGATCATAAATCGTCTTAAGAAACAAACGTCTTTTGACTTAACATAATTGGAATAAATTAGGCATTAGTTGCTAAAATTTACTTGTATTTTGAAATTAAATCTTTGTATCTTTAGTTATAATTATTAGTTAAAATATTTTTTGTTGTGCTATAATAGGTCGATTGATATTTTAGTTGAAAATTGCTTAATTTTTTATTGACCATAAACTATGGATGTCTTTTTTGTCAAATAAAAAATGTTTGAAAAGCCTAACAAACACACATTATAAGGAACAATCTAACAAAATTATGGTTGACACATACGCAAACAAAGGTTTAGAAAAGAAATCTTAAGGATAAAAAAAAAAAACCTACATCCTTTGAGAGCTTATATATAGCATGAACATCCATTATTGAGTTTATCCCTTTATATACATAAGTGTGTGAAGAGAGGTTTATCTATGAGCAAAGTTTTGATGGCATACATAACAGAATGAGACGGATGTTGGATGTGGCAATCCTTATTAACTATCTTATTTCAAAAGTGATTGTAAATCAGTCTTAATATTAATCTTTTTGAAACCTCTAGACTGAACCAATTTGATAGCATGAAGCATAGCTCACATGTCATGATCATGATTCTCTCCTCTAATTGTGGAAAGAATCATGATCATGGCATGCTGCAACACTTTGTTTCTCATTTCTTGTGTTTTAATTGTAAAGGACTTTAGTCCTTTTTTAAGTCCTTAAGTTTAAATAGACCTTTTAGAGAGTTTGTTTTAAGTAGTTCCAAATGGGATGAAAGCACAAGGAGGTGATGACACTAGGCTTGGAATTGGAGACAAGATTCTTTTCTTTTCCTTTTTCCCTTTGGGGATTTCGGGTTTGATATTCTTTATTTCTCTTAGGTGTTCTTCATGACTATGATTGAGTAGTCATTTGATTTTATGATTAGGCATAGTCCTTTGATACTTTTAATGGAATTGTGAATTTTATTTCTATATGTGAACTTTGTTTGTCTCACTTTAATTTGTTTCTTGTTGAGCTTAATTATGTAAATTGCTTGATTATCTCTTTACATTACCTTAGACATTTTAGGGAAGGAATGAAATGTGAACCTATACATTGAACCAAGAAGGAAAGAACATAGGATTTAATTCACAAAAATAGGTTTAATCCCTTGAGGATCAAATGAATTAACAAATACTGCAATGAGTTTAATTAAACATAGTTATCATAAAAGTATGAGTCAATTCAATTTGATGAAAGTTCATGTCTTGAAAGGAAACATATGATACCTTAGTTTAATTTACTCAAAAAATTGGAATCAATAAGAGGATGTAATTGTAAAGGTTAATCCATTAATTATCATTGAGTGAAACTCAATTTCAAAAACTATTCTTGATATTGATTTCCCCAAATATTGATAATTTTTGTGTTATTGTTCTTTGCTCTTAACCCTCTATCTTTGATGTTGTTGTTGGTATCCACTTCCTAAATGAAATATTCTCCCCCTTTAATTCAAATGGAATCATGATAAATTGATAATCATAAAAACAAACCTTTCTCAAAGAATAATATTTTTATTACTTAATGACAATCATACATTTGCTATTTTCCTTTATCAAATATTTGAATCCTAGCTTGTTTCTAATGGAATCAAAATGATCCTTGAATTGATCAAATTAAAAGATCTTTTCATTTAACTAGAATTTGTTACTTGAATCAAACTAGATCTCATAGAATTGTATTAAACATTTGGTGATAAATTTTGTACGTTGCTAAAAATAATAATCCTTGTTTACCAACCACATATTATTTAGCCAAATATGTTTTTGTTTACCAATCAATCTTTGATTCAAATGAAATTAGACTTGATCCCTTTAAATAAGATCTTAAGTTTGAGCCTCGTGCATGAAAAAAGAATCATTTCTCTTACCGTGTTTCTAAAAATATTGAATTCCTGCAAATTCTTCCTTTAAGTTATTGAAAGAATTGTCACATATGAAATTGCATAAAATTTTATAAAAGAAAAACAAAAAAGAAATTCATTTGTTTCACACGAACCTATAAAACATCATTTTGATTGAATTGTTTTTCTTAAGAACGTATAAGAAACATGCTTGACATTATTTGATTGAATAATTAACCCGACTCCTAGGATTATACTACAAGTCCAAGTAGCAAAGGAGCCAGATCAAGGTGTCATCCAATCTTCTCGTTGATGTGGACTCTCAAAAAAATAGTTAGTTGTCCTTAAAAATGAGTAATGACCTTCCAATTAACACTTAGAAGGAAAAAAGTGTTTGTATCTTTTTGTTATTATTTTAAAATTCTAAACAAATATTAATTATTATGCTTTTTTAGTTATACCCTTTCAAGAAAAAAAGAGAAATAATAATATGCCAATTGTTAGAATAATAAATGAGATAAATAAAAATAAATGCCAAAAAAAATATAAATAATTTTGACACAAGCTGAGATTTTATTATTTTTAAAATTTATATATAACTTTAAATGTAGATAAAAAAAATAAAGGTACTACTGCATGATAACACCCATACATGACAATACATATATAAAAGAGTAAATTATATTTACTAACATCCTATGAGATTTCGTCAAATTTTGCTAATGTTTCTTCCTTTTTTTATTCTATACTAATTATTTAATTGTTTCTTTTACAGGAATTCTTTAACTGTTTGAAAAATATTATATTGATATTTCTGATATATTATAATAATTTCTTAATTGTTTGACAAATAAGATACTATGTACCTAGTTTGTGAATGTCTGTAAAAAAAAGTATCTTGTGAAAGGAGAGTTATGTACAATCTCAATAAATCTGAGAAGATATAAGTGTAATCTACTTGATATAAAATTAACTGCAAAATGTTAATAATGAATAAGTGATTAATTATTGACTAGCATATGTGAGTGATGAGATAGTTATAATTTATAAATATATGGTCCTAAAGGAGTTACGTACGTACACAACAAAAGGCAATCAGGCATGCAAGACCGAAAAAAGGCGTTGAAAGAGAGGCGTGTTGTTCATCAAACTGAGATTCGTATGGTCCCAATCTAAAGCAGGAGAGGGACGAATACCATCCAAGGAAATGCAGAATCAGTTGCCATATTCTTTTTCTTAAAGCAAGTAGAGGTGGGAGGTTTACAGCACAGAAAAAAATTCCTTGACCCCAAGTTCACTAACTTATCATCTGGCTTCAAACCTGCACCACCTCAAAGTATAACAGTTGTCATGAAAATATAAAAATAAATTAAAAACAATATGTTAAACATATGTTATTATCCAATGAATGTAGCTTTTTTTATAAAAAAAAAAAACTAATAAATTTAATCTAGTTGATGATACATGTTGAATTAATTTCTGTGTTATCAACAAATAAAAACATATTATTATTGGTAAGAAATATCTATTACATTATTAGAAACCTCACTGATTACTATTGGGTGACATCTCCTCTCCCGACTTGTTGGTTAACCCTTTTAAGATAATAACGAGTATAATTTATGCAATGAATTTATTTGCAAAAATGATAAGAAAAAAAATAAAAAGTGGTGCCATCTGCCATGTCTATGCATGTATGAAAAGCAGCAACTTTCAACTGACATTAAAATAACAAGGGAAAGATAAAAAAAATTATTAATTACTTTCAAGGGTGAAGGAAGAGAAGTGAAGGTCGTAGCACTTGGGATCAGTGTTCTTCAAGAAGGGCCTCCTCTTCTCCTTCTCGTAGAACGCCAACGCAGCCTTTATCAAATCGGCGACGGTGTCCTCAGGCGACAACAGCACCTGTACGGCCCCCAAACAGTTCTCGATTGTCACATTCAGCAGCAGCTTTGTTGGCCGAAGAAGAGAGTACTCACTGTTTTGCAACGGAAGCTTCAGCGTCAGAGGAGCGGGCGCAAATCGGCGACCGGAGTGTTTCTCTGGCTGGAGTTTGCGCCCGGAACTCGGCGGGTCCTTGCCGGAGAATTTTCTCCGATGACCCGGTGACGCTGAAGTCATGCTTATGAGGATGAGTATTTTCGTTTTTCTCTTTTTGAATTCCTTGATAGTCTTTTTTAGGGATCACATGAGACCAGAGATATTATTGCTGTGATGAGTTTGAAAAGCAGAAAGTGAAGCTCAGCGAGAGAGATACGGTTGTAAGCAAGTAAGTACTGGTAAATACGAACAGAACAAACGACCTAGGTTTGGTGGGTTGGAGAAGCTTCTCTGAAAGTGCGCTAGTTTTAACCTTTTGTTTCAGCCATTTCCTCGGACTGAGGGTGGTGGATTAGGTCAGAGAGATTACCTTTTCATTTTGCATGAAAAATATATTACAATAATGACAATTTACATGGATATAAAGAGTGTTTGCATGAATGTTTATAAAACTTAAGATTTTAGAAGTATAAAATATTTAAGAAAGTTATACCACATGACAGATACTTTCTTTCTAATATTTTTTTATTGATTTATTGAAAAACCTAAATTTTGATAAATTTTATTTCTTATTTAATAATTATTCCTCCTTATTTAAAAGTGGGTCAATCCACCATAATTGTTTATTTTCAATAAATTTCTCTTATTCACCTAGAGAATATTAAATAGTGTCAGTACTCTTTATCTAAAACATTTTAATATTTATCATTTAATATAATAGAAGTAAAACGAGATATATATATATATATATATATAATAGAAATAAAAAGATTATTATTATTTTAAGAATAGTTGAGCAAGTGTAACATCGAGTGCATCGATCACTCTTATAAGATTATTTCATGTTTAATGTTTTAGTTTTAGGTCTTAGGAATATTAGTTGCATAAAATATTTAAAAGAAGAGCTTGTCATTCTTGATGATGTTATCTGATTCGAATCACATTTCTTTCGCGATCCTTACGACATACATTTGGTTTAGTAAAAATATAAAAATTGAGCTGGTGGGGCTTGAATGATTGATGAGGGAAACTTCTTGGAAATAGGTGTAAATGCTTTGTTTGGATTAATTCCTCTGAATTTGTAGGGTCGGTCAAATCGATGGAAATGAGATTTGAAGAGGCCAAAACCAAAACCTTGTCTTTTGTTTGGTAGTCAAGAGGAAAATGGAAGGAAAAAAAAAAATTTAAGGAAAAGAAAGAGGAAAATGAAGAAAATTTTTTCTTTTTGTTTGAGAGTTAAAAATATATTAAGAGAAAAAAATGGAGAATTAATAAGATATTTTACAATTTTATCTTTATTTCCAAAATTAATACACTCTATATTTTACAAATAAAATGGGAGGGGTATGATAAAATTTTATTACTTTTCCTTCTAAAACTCACCACATCGGGAGAACAATAATTTTAATGGTTTGAAGAAATTCAAAAGAGTTTTAAAAATTCTCAAATTCTTTTCCTCAAAAATTAAAACTCCTAAACAAAGAGATGTTACTGTCCAAACATTTTCCTTCTTTCCTTTTCTCTCTAAAATTTCTCTCTCAAACAAAGCCTTAAAGTTTATAAATTTATATATTATTGTTAGTTGTTTCACTGACACAATTATCGTTGTTTTAGTTTTTTTTTTTTTTTTTGTGAATATGATCATTGTTTAGTTCTTGATCTGGATTTTATGCATATGGAGACTTAGAAATTGAGCTGTAGAAAGAGAATGGTATTTAAATAAGATTTAATAAGATAAAAATAATAATTTTACAAAAGTCAACAATTTTAGCTTGACAAAAGTATCAAAATGACATATTTTACAAAAATAAAAGACTAAATATCTCTATTTTTAAATAAAGGGACTAATATTGGAGATTTTTAAAAAATTAAATGTTTTTATTTTAAAATAAGAGAATCAAGATTATATTTAAGTCTTTAAATATTAAGTTATAAACTTAATGTATTTATTTGGTATTTTGATTATGTTTCGAATGAATTTGTTTCTTATAGATGATAATTATGTAAAACCAAAAGTGAATGCTTTAATTTTTTTTAATAATAATCTTTTTCAAAAAAAATTATAAAAAGTTTAAAAAATCATTTTTCTAAACAAATCAAACTCATAAAGTTAAATTTACTATCATAAATGAATATTCAATGACATATAATATTTAATTTATATAACGATATTATAAAAATCATACATTCCACATTCTTAAATCTAAAATATTCTAATTTATTTATGTTCAAAAATGTCTATGCAAATAAAACAACATATAAATAATGTTTTCATTCTGCCTCAGTTTTTGCTTTTCCACAGTTTTGTTGCAGGGAGTATACGATACTCATTGGGTTGAGCCCAATAACGCAGTACTAGAAAAGACATTGTTAATCTCAACTTCTCATTGTATTTTTTTCTGTGTTTTTGTATAAAAAAAAATATCAAAAGTATCTCTTTCTTAAAACTAATGTTTGAAATATATTTTGGGTAATACTTAGATGGTACGTATTTTTTAAATATATTAAATTCATTTCAAAAATTAAATTCTAGAAATTAAGATTTTAACTCTTTTAATAATTTTAAATAGAGAACGACAGTAATGAAAAAAAAAATCACAATTACAAGTAAAATATTACTCAACTAAAAATTAATATAAATTCATGTTGTTAGATGAATAATCATATATATAATTAAAATCACTCAATAAATAAGATATCAGACTCAAATATTACACAATTAAAAAGAAGAGTCAAATGAATATGATCCATAATACACAGATAGCAGAGCCAAATAGAGTGATGGGGAGGGCGGAAATGACGAAAATAAATGCTGAAAGTGAAAAAAAGAGAGGGAGAGATGAACTCTCGGCAATGAGAGAATGAAAAGAGAAAAAAAGAATGCGAAGAAAAAGGAAGTAATTCGGAAAAGGAAATGAAAGGGATTTTTCTAAAATGAGAGTGGAAATATGATAGGATAGGTCCAAAGAGACCCAAAGGAAGAATGATTAAGTGGCTCAAAAATAATATAAGATAAAGTTGAATACTTGTATTATAGTTTTTATATTAAATAATATGATATTAACACATGTATAGATAGTATTTATTGATTAGCATTAATTAGGTCTATAAAAATGTATTTCTCTTTTAAGTAAAGGAATCAACCAATGAAAATATCCGAGTTGCTTTTTTATCTTCTTCATAGCTTTATTTAGTCTTTTATGATGTTTTCTTAGGAGTGGAGTAGCATAGTTTTCTGTTTCCTAACAGAATATTTAAAAAATCAAAGACTATTCGGAAGGTGCATTAAGAAAAAAGATGTTGCATAAAGAACCACTTGCTCAGCTGCTCTCACTTTGTTGTCTTGGGCCACTTCTTTGTGGCCTTTTATTCTCTGTACATCTGTTGACCAAAAGTCTTAATAAATTAACTATAGAAAATGGATAAAAAAAAAAAAGATTGTTTTTATTGTGAGATGGTCAAAATTTCATCCAAGTCTGTTAAATGTAGGTGAACATATTAAGGTGATATAACTTAGTTGATTCAACATTATATCTATCTTTAAGTCTTACAAATAAATAAATATAGGTAAAAACAATGTTCGTTTTTTACTTTTTGTCTCTTTAATTGAATGCATAAATCATACTAGTAGTATTTTCCTTCTGATTAGCGTGTATTAGAATGCATTAAATTATGTTAAAAATATCTTAAGGGGCATTTGGTAGGAAAGATCAAACGAGAAACAAAATTTTCAAACTAAGATTTTAAGGAAAATTATTTTTTTTTTACTAAACGCTCCCTTAAAATTTAGTTGTGATACAGTATATTAATTTAAATATTTTTTACATTGTTAATTAATTAAAAAATACTTTAAATGTTTGAAAAATCCATAATTTTTAACTATTCAATCCGTGATTGGATAATAAAAAAAAAACTTTTGCACTTCCAATATATTTTAATTAAATTCAAAATTTTATTATAGCGTATTAAGGTTGAATCCTTCGATAATATTTTTGAGTTTGATTTTTAGCGAAAATAATTTTTTTATTTTATTTATCTCTTGACTGAAGGCTAGATTAACCAGAGTCCTTTTTTTCCAAATAAACTAAAGAGTTAATTATATATAATAATGAGTACTAAAATCATCTCTTGCAATGATATTTTAAATTATGATTATAGCTCAAGGATAGTATTTCATGATTAAGAAACCATTTGCTTGTTCGATCTAAATAATAACAAATTTTAAACTACTTATTTTGTTTAATCAACACGTTACATGATTACATAATCGACCATTGGACTTGTTGATTTGGAAATAAGAAATTCACTATTACTTCACTCGTAATATTTAGTTTTTCATATTAATTATATGTATAACAATTCATTTACAAATCTAATAATTACATTCACAAGAACAAAAATCTAACAATTACATATAAGCTTTACTCATTTATGCATTGTAATTTTTTTTAGAGGAATGAGGATCCTAATTTTTTTTTCTCCAAATATTCAAATCCGATTAATTCAATACAACCTAATTTGTTTATGATTGGATTGAGTTGAGCTAGGTCAGTAAAAAATATTACACAAACTCAACCCTATCCAACTCGTATATTTTATTGGATTGGCTAGATCCGTTACCCAATCTAATAAAAAATAGATGAGTTGGATTGGGTTGAATTTGTGTAATATTTTTTACATACCTAACTCAACCCAACCCTTGGGTTGTGTTGAGTCAATTGGGTCTAAATATTTGGAGGAAAAAAACTAGAGCAATAACTTATTTTTGCCTAAAGATTTATAAGTATATAATAACTAAATGTACTCAAAAGAGATCAAATTATAATAATAATTTGTTTGGATATTACCCGAGTTCGATCCTTGACTAAAAAAATTCTTGGTCAAATTTTACTTATCTCCCGATCGAACTTCGAATAAGTCAAGGTCCATTTCCCCTAATCAAAGGGTTAAGACAAAAAATAATATAACAATATTTGACTAATAGAATTAATGATTCCAATACTAATATGATATTTTTATTTTAGATAGAAATAAAATATTATATTAGCATGAGAAAACATAAACAAATCAAACAAAGATAAAAACAACAACTTAAAAAAGAAAAAAAAATCATGAATGATTTAATTTAACAAACTATGTGAGCTAAAAAATATTTTTTTTGTATTTAACAATTAATTTATATATAATAATAAATTTAACTATATGGTATGGGTTGGGTCAAGTTAAAAAAAATAAAACATGCCTCCCACCCGTTTATGATCTGATTTTAATTTAGTTGGCTCAGGTTCGATGCAAACACTTAAAATCCAATCAAATATAATATAATTGGGTCAAGTTGGATCACATATAAACCTCGAACCGTGAACGCTCCTATTTTGGTTTGTTAGAAGATTTATGCATTGTATTTAAGTTAATATGAGATATAATAAAATATGGCCAAGTTAAATTGATAGTTTGCATTTTAAAAATAATAAAATTTTAATAAATTAATAATTAATTTTTTATTTATACATTTGATTCAAACATTTTATTGATAATTTATTATTCCATATTTATAGAATAATATTATTTTTTAAATTAAAAAGTAATTATTTCACATAATTTATATTAAGATTAGTTTGAGAAATATTATGGGAGTAAGAGAAAAAAATATTGTTTATTAGATTTTATTATGAATAGTTAAGATTAAAATACTCAAATCATCTCAAATTTTATAGAAAGACATATAACTTTAAAAAAAAATAATAGTTTTGATCTATAGTTATATGACCCAAATTTATTATTCTAACTCTTAAATAAAAAGACTTTGGTTATTGGCAAAACTAATTAAAAAGTTAGTTAAAAACTAAAAAAAATTACTTAAAGTTGGCTAGTAGTTAGAATTTAAAAAGGTAGAGCTTTTTAAATTATAGATGTTCGATAAAATTAATTGTTAAAGTAGTTGAAAAATATAAAATGATAGAAAAATAATAAAATTGTGATTTATTTCAAAAGGATAACTAGAAAATTGGATAAATATATTGAGAATAAAATTGAAAGAAAATATAAAAAGTTAGAAGTTAGAAATTAACGATTTAAAAAATGTTAATTCAAGTAACATTTCAACGCTAAAAAGCGTTAAAAAATTATTTATTGAATCATCAAACAAGTTTTTTAACTAGTAAAAAAGTTAGAAACTAACTGAAATGACTTCCTAAACATGATCTTTCTCATTAAGTGTGTCTCCATTATAGTATCTTATGGTCATGTTTGAGTAAAACTCTCCAAAAGTACTAGTAGGAGAAAAAAATAGAAAACTAAATTAATTGAATTTATCACATAAGTTAAAATAAACTTATGCACCTCATCATTTTAATTTGAAGAAGTTAGATGAAATAATTTTTTATTAAAAAAATAAGTATATAAATCAATTTTAATTTATGGGAGAAGTTAAATCTATTTTATCTTCTTATTTTATTTTCTTATAATTGTTAATAAAGAAGCTTATTAAAATAGGACTTATATAAGGTTAAGGATCAAGTTATTTCAACATAACACTTGATAAAGTTACTTTCTTTAGTAACTTTATATATATATAATTAATAATTCATTCGTTAAATTAAAATCTTTTATTGACTATTAAATTTATACAAATTTTTTTAAATTTTAAATCAATTCAATTCGATGTGTAACTTTTGTAAAATATAAGTAAATGTGAACTATAAGATTATCTATCTATTAATGTATTATTTATCTAAAATTTTGAGTGCATGATCGTTGAAATAATATCAAAATATTCATCAACTAGATTATTAAAATGAATAAATTACACATACAATTATTAAGATTTCGTGAGATTACACAAACTTTTCTTGCTTTTTAAACATTTATAACAGGAGAATACAATATATAACATGTTTCTCAAATAATTAAGAGGCTAGTATTTTTTGTAGGGACTTAAGGGGGATAGAGTAATGTATAAGAAGTGTCAAAGTAATGATATTCAAACAATTAATGGGATTAATGCAGGGGAAAGAAAAAAAGAAGTTTTGTGTAATTTTGTCGAATCTTAAGATTATTAGAATTTAATATATTAAAGTTATCGAAGAGAGTAATTCTACCAAAAGTTAATCATTGAGTAACTTGGATCCATGTTTTTTTTTTTTTAATATTTAGACAATTAGATCATATTTAAATGGACAATACTAAAAGAAAATTATACATGATTTTTTTAAAAGTGAAATTGGATGAAAAAATCATTCAATTTAATCACTTTGATTTTGTTCTTTAATCATTCAATTGGTTTGACATTAAAATTAAATATTGTCTAAGAATATCGCCATACAAGTTTATTAAGAAACTATAAAAAATAATATTATTGTAATTTTTCCTTTTATTTATTTATTTATTTATACCTCATCTTATAGCAGGGTCTATTAATTAAACATTAAATTAAGGTTTAAATTAATATACTTTAATTTTTATCCATATAGTTATATGAATTTATGTCTTTATTCTTATGGGTTGGTTTGGCAGTGTGGAAGAAAATGAAATAGAATAAAAAAGAATAAATATTTAAACTAAAATAGTGTGGTAAAAATATGAGATCTCCACATATTTTTTTAAAACAAACTCCTTTCTCACCTATTTCTTTGAAATCAAAGTCATCTTATATTTTTAATCACATGAATAATATAACTTGAGGCATGTTATGTAGCACACATTTTCATGACTTGCCCTGTCCTCTCTTTCAGGGGTTAATGTCATTGATTCGTTGTAGTCACGGACATATCACTCTAGATTTGAACGCAGTTAGGAGACTAGCTAGCTCACTATGCGTGCTCTTTTGCTGAGGTAACAGGCAAAGTGAATCAATTGTATATAATGACCAGGTTAAAAGAAAATAAACAATGAGTGGGTGATATAGTGGATGTTCAACTTGGTCAAGAAACCAAAAGCTATAGAGATCTAATTTCAGGCAATATAATATAATATAAAATAATGGTAAGATAAATTTTAAGACAATTCAAAAAGAGGTGTGGTACATGCAAATCCATGAGCAACAAAGACCAACATTGTGGTTTTTAATGAATGGATCCGCCATCGTTTAAAGCTCCTTTTTTGGGAAAAGCCAGCATGCATGAGCATTAACAGTCACAATTACTCTGCATCACTAGATTGATCATTTATATATAGGCCACATGGTACTCGATCAATGCTTAAACTCCGCATGCAAATCAGTTGGCACTATAATATTGCAGATCCTATGTGATGTAACACATTTTTGTCAACATTTTACAGCTACAAGAAAGCACAGACATAACATGCAACACTTGGGAGAATCTTTTTCAGTGGTCATTTTAGTCCACGCACCAAATCATTTGCACCCATCACATCATCGTCACCGCTTAGACCACTCATCCAATTGATGGGTAGGAGCTCATCACCGGATCCAATCATCATCTCAGTCTCAGTATCTATCCCTTGTCCCACCCATCATTTTTTTGTCCACATAGATAGCCGTATAACATTTAAAACTGTTTCTACAGTTAGGAGCTAGATTCGTATAATGCTTTTTTTCTATCCATGCTAATTGAAGATAGATACTAAAGAATAAGTACTTTGTTTAATCAACTTAATCAACTGAACTAGTTCTTTCGTACAATTAATACATGTTTTGACTATATGTGATCATATTTTGTACACTCAGGAGCACCATTTACATAGATATTATTTTACTAATTCTTTCTTTTTTGCCTAGAAAATATCCGGAGTTAAAAAAAACACCATTTAAATAGCATTAGTGAATTAGTTTGAAGTACTTCAGATATATGTGAGCAGAATGGCGTTTCAAAATAGCACTACTCGTCGAATTTTTAATGGAGTATATTTGATGAAGGAGTATATTGCATTATTGCAGTTCTGATATTACAATTATGGCACTTATGAGTCTTGTAACAAAAGTGGGGCTGAAATATTGATAGCAGTAACTTGGAGTGATCAGCTCGATGAAGATGACGTTGCTTTCACTTTGGAGTTTGCCAAAAGTTGCAGAAAAGGAGAAGGGAATTGATTGATAGTAATTATAGTCAAACCAAGAAGTAAAAGAAAGAGAAATTAGGTAGTCCAGGCAGAAGGAGTAAAAAGTATTTTAATTACACTTGATTAATTATCACTGCACTGATAATCAATTTTTAAGTAAGATGAGAGTAGCTAGGCTAGGATAACATTAATGTTGGTGATGCAAATATCTATGATTGAGAAATAATAACCTCGAATTTCCATGACTAAGTGTAATATAGCAATATCTACGGCATTTATAGATTATAATTAAGGTAAGAATCGAAGTATAATTATCATGATCGGAGAGAGATATAGAGAGAGAGTGATCTGTGAAATGTGAACATTAATCAAACACATAATCGATATCAAAGGGTATATGAATCAGCTGACTAGAACGACAGTAACCAAGAGCGTGAAGGGAACAAATGATTAAAAGATAGGGGTTGCAAAACCAAGACGCCAAGATAATCATGGGTGCTAAGTACTCATGCTCCCAGTTGGCTCTGTGAAGGACTATATATACTTCCTTTTCCATGACAAAAAAGATTATCACACCTGTGTTCTGATGTTAATTGTCTAATACCAGAATTTCAAAGCTTAATTAAGCATCATGGTAATATCTAGTTGTAATTAACAAGGAGCCAAAAATGTATAATAAATTGACAGGTCCTAGTTTTAGATTGGCATGAGAAACATTGGTTTTCACCTTTTGAAAGGGTGACCAACTTTTTATAGCTTGTTATATATTCCTATGTGTCCTAATTGATGGGAATAGCTAAGAGTCAAAAAGATGTACAGAGATTCTACTTTATGAACGGTGAGGGACGGAGCAACCTCCACCTGTGCTAGGTTTTACCCACTGCGCCGTTGTTTTTCATGATTTATTAGTTAATTATGGATTAATTTATTTAAATTTATTTTTTAAAATAAGTGTTTTTAAGTGTACGTAATAAGCAGTTAAAAAAAACATACTTGACGTACTTCTTAAAAAAAATACTTATATAAAAATATTTATTTTATAATTATTATTTTTTATGTTTAAACAAACTTATCCTATATGTGTAGTACTAGATACATGCTATTATATTTTCACTATAAAAAGGATTATACTATTATACAAATACATACACATGTGAGATGATCCTGTGAGAGCACGGGTCTATTTAGACAAACTGACATATATGTATCTATCTATCTATTTGCTTAGTTATAAAAATATACTTTATCAAAATTATTTCTCATTTTACTTGAAGAAATGGATCCGTATTTGCATAAATAGGTGCGGCCATATCTTTCTATTTCCTCGTTCAGATACACGGAAATTTAACAGTGAGGCGTTTGAAAGTACTGATGATAGATTATCAATGAAACTAACTGATTAACTATGTTATTTAAACTTGAAATAGGGGCGGGACTCATCTAATTCTATTTTTTTTTAATTGTATTTCTCATGTATTTTCATTACTCTATTTCTTTTTCTTTTTTTATCTATCATATTTCTCACTTATTTCGTCCATTCCTATTAATAAAACACCCTGAATCAGTTTTTTAATATATATTTTATTTTAAACTTATTCTTCAATAGCACTTTATATATGTTGTTTCTGGTTGCCTATAGTTCACGAGCTTACGTCCAATAATAAGACAACAATATCGTTTAAGGCGTATATACTGCGCATCTTAATGACATGACACAATGTAGTTGATAGTTGGAAATTTTATTACGGACACTTAACCATTCCATTATTATAATACTACATTAAAACTTCAAACTTGTTGGCCTTTTGTCGCGATCAAAGCATTGGAACTTGGTTAATCAATTAAATTTTCAGTATACATAATACTTCTTGTGTCTCATTATAGTTATTATAATTATGGTGTAAAAAAACATCTAAAAAAATTATTGGAGTATCAATTTAATTTTCTAACATATTATTAATTATTTTTTATTTATATTTCTTATAATATTTATGGTAGATAATAAGTTAATAAATAAATTATATATAAGATTACTTTTATAAAATTAATATTTTTTTCATTTATTTATTACTTTTTCTTGATATTTATAAAACAGTTTAAAATGATAAATATTTTAGAAAGTAGGAAATAATAATAAAAAAATATTACCAAACGAGAATAGTCAATATATATATACATATATATATATATATATATTAATTGGGGATTATCAATGCACACACTTTATTTTCATTATGAGTGCATTAGTTATTAATATCATAAATATTTGGGAAAAAATCAATGAATTTATTTTTGTTAGTAAGTTTAATATAAGGATAATAAAGTAATTTATAATTTAATTTTAAAATAATCATTTATCTATCTTCTTTCATATATTTCAACATTAAATTTTTAGATAATACTTTCCCTACTCTTTCATAAACAATAAATTATTAATATCTCACCTCTTTTCTCTCTGCTAAACATTAACTTTTCGATCCCTCCTCTTTCATCTCTCGTCATAATAAATGTATTATGGAAAATTTTATTATAAAAATAAATGTATATTTTAATTTATAGTATTTTCTATAATTTTAGGAACATATTAAGTGGAAATAAATCAAAATAATATGAAAAGGTTAATTTTTATACAATACACAATGAACATATAATTGAGTATAAGGAAAAGATTACGTAATTTTTAAAAAATAAATGATTACTTTTTTTATAAAAAAAATAATTAAAAGGAGTTGTTTCATAAAGATTACAATAACTTTATTTTTTTAAATGTGGCTCAAAGAGAGCAACAATTTGGTTTTAAAAAATATAAAGTAATATAATTTACTATTATATATTACTATGTTTTTTTTGGAAAATATTTATTTTTCAAATTCATTTAAATAGAACAACTATTATTATTTGTAAATAAATCTAAATCAGACACACTTAATATTTTTTAAAATAAATAAATATTTTAATTTAATGTTTATGAGAGAAAAAATGATTGATAATCTAATATTTATAAGAGAAAAGAAAGAGTGAGAAGAGATAATATTATTTAAAAATTTACATACTGACACAAAAAAGTTTTTTGATTTTTTATTTAAATATTTATGTTTTTGATTATTAATGTACTCATACTAAAAAAACATATATGCATTAGCGATCCCCATATTAATTTAATCTTAATTTACGCCCCCACTTTTCTTAATTAACTACATTTTCTTCTGAGTGAATTTACACGATTAATTAGTAAATCTATTAATAG
>PYAF01001709.1:4080649-4110729 GCA_007407185.1 Glycine tomentella | reverse complement strand
ATAAAAATGTTGAATACTAATTAACTTATCGTGTTTCTAATGTATCAAGAAAACTAGCATTTCAATTATATATATATATATATAATCATTTACTCTTTTTTTATAGAACAATCATTTACTTTTATAAATTAAAATGATTTTATATTATTCTTTTAATAATATAAGAGAAGTGATCAAAATTATTTAAAGAGAAACTCTTACTATCTTATTTGTTTTGATAACTTTATAGATTATATGTTGCTTTTTTAAAAAAATTGTTAATAAATTGCACACAAATTATTATTATTTAAAATAAACTAATACAAACATGTATTAATACTTTTAATTATATAAATGTAAGGAATTACTTACATACAAATTATGGAGTTAATGTGTTTTTATGTTTTTTAATGGCATTAATGTGCTTTATGTAATAGTAGCACTACAAATATGGGAGAGAAAAAATTAACAATAACCCACGGAAATCCTTTACATCAGTCTGTGAACATATACTGAAAGAATCAAAGTTTGTAACCTACATGATTGGAATATAATTGGCTCTTGCCCTCTAAACACATTCGTCTGTTCAAATTCCTAGTAAGTAATAAGTAAGTAACCTTGAAATCGTTTTTTTAAAACACAACTCAATATACTTCCTACATTATCCTTTATAATTAACTGGACAAAATGGTGTTGAATAATTTTTTATGCTTAGAAATAAAAAAATAAATATAAAAAGTTTTAAGAGAATTCACGTATTCTACTTAATTGAGTAAATTAAACCCTTCGTTAGTGCTGAATCATATTTCTTAATTGTTACGTTCTGGCATTACAAATTTGTCATCTTTTCCTAGAAAATATCATTGCATTGTAAACATAAGAGCTGAGATCGAGTATCGAGAAGTGAAAATGGTCATCATGCTACACGTAAAATATGCTTAGTACTTAAATTTGAAATAAGCTTGAAATAATCATACAATAATTAATCTATGTGTTTGATAATAATATATTGTTGTTTTATACTTATATTTATTTATTCATTGGAATATAATTAAGGTTAAATTAATTTTTGTGTTTTAATTATTTTTTGGTTTTTCAACTTAAATTTTAGGTATTTTGTTATTTTCAAAACATGTTAGAGTTACGAAAATGTCTTTCGATCTAATAGTTTTGATGCTCCCAAAATACACGATTTAGACATTTTGTGACAAATAAATAATTTATTAACAATTAACTCTTATAATTAGTTTTAAATAATTAAAGAAAAATATTTTCAGTGGGATAAAATTTATACCTTTCAAAATAAAAACCTTATACTTTTAGTTATTTTTTGTATTAACAAATATCAAATCAATCTTATAACTCCATTATATACTTTTACTTAATTAAAATCAATTTTAAAGACAAATGTTAACAAAATTGTAAAACAAAACAGTTAGAGAAAAAATCTTATTAATAAAATGATAAAGATGAAATAAAAAATACACATATATAATAATTTTGTTTATTTTTATAACAACTATTTTATAAATCATTCTTATATAATTTTTAGTCATAACAACTAGTATTACGTACGTTGAAAATGCTTAAAAATCGAATTATTGATTTACTAGGAATGACTAATATTTTCTTAAAAAGAATTATCTTTTGTAGGACATTTTCCATTCCCATTGGTTTATTATTTCATTATCTTCATTGATTAATGTCATTTTTTTAATATGTAGTATCTGATCATTACATAATATTATTTTTAATATTTTTATTGAATAAAAAAGCTTATACCCTTCTATTGAGGATTGAAAAAAATTGAATGAAATTTATTATAATAAATAAATAAGTTTACAATCCTTAGAGGGAGGAAGTCTTGTTGTAGGAGGTGGAACGTGTTTGAGAAAATTTGTTGTTGCTGAGGTACTGGTCGATCTGTATTGTAGTTTTCGAATTTCCAGAAGAAGAAGAAGGAAGAATAGTCTGATGATCGATGAGTCGATGAGAGGTAATAACTTATAGTGCACGGTATTCCTAGCGGTAAAGTTTCGTTCTTTATCTTTCTTTTTTTATGATTGTCGCTCTTTTACAAACTAAAAAATCAAAATTTAAATGTAGAGTCTAAAAATTTAAATATATATTAATTATAATTTATATAAATCTATTTATAATTCAACGAAAAATAGTTACATAAATAAAATATAACTGTGTAATTTTTAAAAATATAAATTAAAATAATTGGAGGAGAGGCTAATCGAAAAGCCCAAGAAACAAAAGGGCTCATGGATGGACGAGCTGAACCTTGACAGGTAACAGGGGAAACGACATTGCGTCAAACTTGTTTTACAGTCATGAGGTCGGGGAAGGCGATCACGACGGTATGCAGCTTCCCTTCTTCCCTAGCTCGCCAGGAATTATCCCTATAAGGAGCTTAAGGTGATTGTTTCAAAAGATAATTTAAAACCAAAAAAATTCAATAAAATATTTTCCTTCCATAAAAAATATTTTCCTTAGTTTGAAAAATTCTCATTGTTAAGTGAAATAAATTTCTGTTAAAAAAAGTGAGATAAATAAATGTTTAGTCGGCCTTGTCCTTTTCAAAATTATTTCCATTAGTTTGAATTTTGAAAAGGTTTATTTCTTATGTTTGTAATTATTTTTTTACAATTTAAAATAATATTTTTGTAAATATTTATAAAAACAAAACTTATCACGGAAATATGCCTTTCATTAAGTTTTGACCAACAATAAATACTTCGTTATTTTTCTTATATAATAAATATATCGCTATAAAATAACTTTTCCAATACAGCATATAATTTAATACAAATAGAATATATATTTTATCGGTCTCAATTATTAATTTATTACATTACATATGGTTACAGGCCCACAGAAAAAAGAACAAAACAATGGTGCCAAATAAGAAAAAAAGTTGTCTTGGTTCAAGGGAGAAAAAAAACAAAAGGTAAAGAGATTAAGAAAAACGAATGGTAAGGACTAATTTTTTGTGAATATGACCAAAATTTGATGGGAATTAGTATGTACAAAGATTACTCTATTAAAAATTAATTTTTGTATTTCAAAGAATATAAAAAATTTATGCCAGAAAAAAAAAAAAGTAGATGTGGACGGCCGAAATCTATTATGTACGTGTTTGGAATCACCTTCACATAAAAAAATTATATATTTAACGAGTAATTTCCACGTCATAATGAGAGTGGTATTATCATTCATTGGGGATTTGGGGGATCTAGAATCGGAAGTAAATGGGAACAATATATTTTAAAAAAATCTAATAAAATTTACCATATACATAAAGACAGACACAAATATTAAAATGATAAATTTCAAATTAAGAGTTATTATCACTTAATTAAGATGAGTTTATGTGAGAAAAAAAACATATTATAATGATAAGTCGTGAATCAAACTACTTAATTTATAATATAAATTAGGATTAAAATGTTGTAAAAGTAAACGAGAGCAGCAAAGGATAAAAACAAGCAAGAAAATAAAGGAAGTGAAAAATGAAACATTGAACTTTATTAGAGAAAAGATAAAAATAAACTTTGAAATCAATGTATAAATGAAACAATGATAGATATATAAGAAAAGTGAGAAAAAAGAAATGATTGGTTTAAATATTTAAAAATAAGAGGTACAAATATTAAAATTAGGATTTGTATTTATTTATCTTTATATGAAAATAAGTGAGAGATGTTAACATATAAAGAAAAAAGAGATCATGACTAATACAAAATTTTTATTAATTAATATTTTTTGAATTTGATGGAGTTAAAAAAACTAAAATTATATATTTTTTAATATGGAAGGATTAAATATCTTATAATGAATTTATCAGAAAAAAAGATGATAACTAATACAAATTTCTAATTAATTAATACTTTTTGAATTTGATGGAATTTAAAAAACCAAAATTATATATTTTTTAAAATAAAAGAGTTAAATGCATTTATTTTAAAATATGGATTAAAATCACATAAGTTAAAAAATGAGAATTAAATGTCTTTTATTTTAAATATGAAGACCAAAATTATATATTTTAAAAAATTGGAAGATTAAAATTATATTTAAGTGATTTTTCATGGTGTATGACAGAAATACATAATATTTGTAGACTTTTTCTTATCATCTTTAACAAAAAGTATTTGTTATATTAAAAAGGTTATAAATTGTAATATTTAATTTATTATTTCTATCTAAAAAAAAGGGTGTTTTTTTTATTTTATTTCAAGTAGTAATAAACTAATAATCTAGATAAGTTTTCCTCGGAAAGAAAAAAGGCAGTAAAAGATTTTAGCAATCGCATCATCCTCGTGTATCAGTATCATCACATACATAAAGAAAAAGGTGTTCCGATGTAAAAAAAAAAACAGAGAAATGGAGTTCTATAAATAAGGGTAGTCATATTTGAAAATTCCCGCAAATATTTGTCGCAACAGACACGCATCCAGCGCAGCATCCACCACGTCCGCAAAAATCACACACTGCTTCCCTGTCCCCTCCCCACTCTCACATCACATCACATCACTCTTCACTAACAGAAAAACTGTCCTCCGCCGCCGGCAATCCTAGGGTTCCGGTGACGATGCTCCCCTATGGTTCCATTCCGGAGGCCGCGGCGGCGCTGGGCCGCAACCTCACCTCCGCGGAGACCCTCTGGTTCAACTACTCCGCCTCCAAGTCCGATTACTTCCTCTACTGCCACAACATTCTGTTCCTCTTCCTCGTCTTCTCCCTCATCCCCCTCCCCCTCGTCTTCCTCGAACTCAAGCGCTTCTCCTTCGTCGCTTCCCACAAGATCCAACCTAAAGTCCGTTTGTCCCTCGCCGAAACCTTCAAGTGCTACAAAGACGTCATGCGCATGTTCTTCCTCGTCGTCGGCCCCCTCCAACTCATCTCTTATCCTTCCATCCAGGTTCCCCTCACCGTCACCCTCTCCGCGCGCTATTTTTTAGTTTGTTAATTTTGTTTGAAATGTCACTTTGGGCATTCGAATCCGTAACCTCTCCCTTTTTCCTTCACCGTCACCGTGATTTTTTTATGATAGTTTGTTAGTTTTGTTAAAAATATCGAAATTCAAATCCGCTACCTTCCCCTTCACCGTCACCGTCACGGTGGTTTATTTATTGATTTATTGATCACTTTTTTCTTCTTCTTATTTTAGATGATTGGGATCAGGACGGGGTTGCCATTACCGTCGTGGAGGGAGATCCTGTCGCAGCTTCTGGTGTACTTTCTCGTAGAGGATTACACCAATTACTGGATCCACCGGTTTCTGCACAACGATTGGGGCTACGAGAAGATTCACCGTGTACACCACGAGTACCATGCGCCCATTGGATTCGCGGCGCCCTATGCCCACTGGGCCGAGATCTTGATCCTCGGGATTCCATCCTTTCTCGGGCCTGCCATGGTTCCTGGTCACATTATCACCTTTTGGCTATGGATAGCCTTGCGCCAGATTGAAGCCATTGACACCCACAGCGGGTAACAGAAATCTACTTTCGATCTTTAACAGTGCCTTGCTCGCTTTTTCTCACCTTTTTAATCCTTTTTCTTTTTAAAACCTTCATTGCTTTATTCTTATTTTCCGCTGATAAAATGCTTGCCAAGTAATAGAAATCTCTTATAGCTAATGTGCTGCATTTTTTAGGAAGAAACCTGGATTCTCTCCATTCAAATTATGTCCCTGAAACACGCATTTAAAATTGAACATCAACATTTAAAATTGCACACGGACACTCTGTTCTGTTCTGTTCTCCTTTGTTTCATCCGTTTAGATTTAGTGGAGGCAAAGTGTATTACTTTTTCTTTTTTAAACTTTATGTCCTTTTTCCGTACTATCTTTGAAGTGCACCTAAGATTTATTTCTGTTACTTTTGACCAATCTACCAAATCCTATCTTGTTTGGTAACGCATTTTGTACCCTGGAATTAAGTACGTGTCTGGAAACGGATCACCGATCTGGTTTTTCTCTTCAAAGTGTGCTTTTCACATTATGGCCTTGAGGTTTTTGGCCTCAGACTTTGTTGCCAAAGACGCTCTAATAGTTGCTTTTGCATTGGCTTGGTTTGGGTGTGAATTTGTGCGGATGTGAATCCTGGATTGTAAATCAAACACCCATATAATCACAGTGATTTATTAGCCAAGGTTCCGATTTTAGCTGAAGAGAAGTATGGAAGAAGGTTGAGGAGCATTATATTTTCTGTTTGTAATCATTTAATAATGTGAAATCATTATATTTGATTTGATTGAGAGTTCTGTGCGGAAGAAGAAACTTGGTTATGAACTTGTGGGACCTCTGTAGTTTATCAATCAGGAAGCAAAAGTTTCTTGAAGGGTTACTATTGTGGGGAAACATTTTGTTTGTTGTGATCAATCTGGCAACCACAAGTTAAAATTGAAATTTGTCTTGGACAAACCTTTGCTAGTATTTGCATTATTACATATAATGTTCTTAATCATGCTGAGAAATGGATCTTTCTGGTGTTTGCTGTCTCAACTCTCAACAATATACAGGTCAAATTGTTATTTGTCTAGGACAATTTGCAAAGTTTTGCGTAAGTAAACTACACCAAGAAATAAATCTTTCTGGTGTTTGCTGTCTCAGCAATATACAGAACTAGTCCAGGTTGATGCAAAACTGAGAGTCAAGCTGATTTCTATAAAGGTTTTGTTTATAGAAGGGCACAATTATAAGGACGATGGTTAATTTTGCGGAGATGGAATATCCTTGTGGTCTGTCCAACTTGAATTTACTAATAATTGCTGATTTTGCCTGTAGGATTTACCAGTGGCCACTCTTTCTTTCCCATTGATAAACACCAGCATACTCCCCCTCTCTCCTTTCTCCCCTTTATGAGAAGTTTACTCATCATTCTTTAGTTCCTGCATTGTAATTTTGACACCTGGCGTTATATTGTATTGCCGACCTTATCATGTCACAGGTATGACTTTCCCAGGAGTATCACAAAATATATTCCATTTTATGGTGGCGCTGAGTATCACGATTACCATCATTATGTTGGAAGACAAAGCCAAAGCAATTTTGCTTCAGTTTTCACATACTGTGATTACATCTATGGAACTGACAAGGTTATATCATCATTCTGGAATTATTTTGCTGCATAAATATCTACATAGTCTTTCCACATGTCACATTGATTTGCTAAGATTCTACTTTGTTTGTCACAGGGATATAGGTATCAGAAAAAAATACTTCAGAAGGTAAATTTATAAGCGTTGTCATTGAGAAATGTGATTGCTTCTTGTGGCTTCAGTTACATTAAGAACATTTTATTTTGCTTAGATTCTGTTGACATTTCTCTTTTTGTTTTGGACTCAATTTATATAATATGGGTATACTATATGCAATGATTGACTTTTTCCTCCCTATCTCTGTTGCTGCTTTGTAAATTGATTTAGTTGAAGGAAGAGTTGGCAAATGGTGTTGAGCAGAACGGAGGATCATACAAGACTGACTGAGAGACTTATGTGTCCTAGGTGGTTTCAGAATGCATTGCCTGTTGACTCTTTGGAACCATCAAAATTCTTGTTGAAATTTATATCTACTGGTGGTAAAATGTCTTTGGTTAGCTTCAGGGTGGATATTTATAGAATGGAGCTTTACAATTTGTAGTCTCGTGTTAGAAGAGAGGGTGCGGGAGGAATTTCTTCTGTTGTCATGTTCTGGA
The DNA here is from genome assembly GCA_007407185.1 of Glycine tomentella. Lineage (NCBI taxonomy): Eukaryota > Viridiplantae > Streptophyta > Magnoliopsida > Fabales > Fabaceae > Glycine > Glycine tomentella. The sequence goes on along the minus strand of PYAF01001709.1, from coordinate 4,103,041 downwards.
ATACAAACATTTTGGTTTTGGTTCATGTCTGTCAGAATGTTCCTTCCCTAATGGGTTGTAAATTCAGAATCTTCTATTGTCATGTTCTGGAATTCAAACATTTTGGTTTTGGTTCATGTCTGTCAGAATGTTCCTTCACCAATGGGTTGTAAACTCAGAAATACTATGAAATAGGCTTCCTCCGCTGGGATGTAACTCGAAAATTATAATAAAATTTGGAAATTCCGTTTTATGAAATTGCACCAAGTGTCCACATGCAGTCCATCATATGTGCAAGTCTGCGCGGTTGCTTGCTGATGGGTACAATTCTGTGCTGTTTGGTTTGGTTTGTGCAATATCTTATGCACGGAATTATATTTAATATTGAAATTTGAAACTGGTTTAGTGGCGTGCTTGGATTGACATTTATTCACCTTTCAATGTGTATCCGAAGTTAGAAACAGCAGTTTACATACTCAAATTATACCATCTGTCCATGTCCAGTTTATAATTTTCAGTTGAACGTGATTATTTTTCTTTAAAACTATATTGTCCACAAAAAAGGGATCAGGAAGTTTGGAACATGCAAGTATAAAATTTGACCTTGAAGTTAAAAGCCATCAATAATGTTTGCGTGTGTAGATAAACGATCTTATTGAGACTACTAGAGTACAAGTGTAAAATGAAATTTCATATTTGATAGAAATAAGAATTTTTAACATTGTATAAGTGAAGAAAAAACCTAAAAATTTTAAGTTTAAGATTTTGGGTTAAAGTGTTATGTCAAGTTTATTTATGTACTTGCTCATATCTCATTGGTAAAAATATTTCTGGTATTTATCCTCTTGATTGTCCAACAATTGGTATCAAAGTCGATGGTTCGACTGGATGACCGGTTCAGATGTATAAAATGGAGGCGGTGGATCCATGGATGTTGGAATCCCTTGTATTGAAAGTCTATCAAGCGGGTGAGTCCATGCATGAAGGTCAGACAGTGGGTCTCTGATAGAGGTACAAGATGGGGGGAAACATATCATAGGGGGTTTAGATAGTATTTTCGGTAGTTTAGACAGTTAGTATAACTAACAGAGGGTATGAATGTATAAAGGGAAGTGAGGTAGTTAGGAGTGGGTATGGTGAATTGTGGGAGGTAATGACCCTCGAAGATCACTGTGTACACAGGAGTAATCTCCAACATTCAATAAAAATCTATTTTCATTCTAATTTGAACCAGTTCCTAACACTGGTATCAGAGCTCCAATCTTAGGGCTTGTGAGGTGAATGGGAACGAAGAACAGTAATAAGATGGATGCAAGAATGGAGGTGTTGGAGTGCACATTACACGAAATGCGAGAGGCTATGCAACGGAATTTCGAGTTGATGAAGACCAATCGGGTTGCTATTGAAACCCAACTGGGTTCGATTGAGGGCGTGTTGCAATGTTTGGCGGCGACCTTGGAGAAGGCCGAGACGGAAGGGCTGGTTTCGGTGAGGGGTGCGAAAGAGAAAACCAAGAATGATGGCGGAGAAGAGATGCGACAGTGGAGGCAAATTGAGCTTCTGAATTTTGGGGGAGAAGATCCAGTAGGTTGGGTCGCGCGGATCGAACGCTATTTCCGTCTTCAGGGAGTGCGGGAGGTGGAGAAAATGGATGCGGTTTTAGTGGCTATGGAGGGAGAGGCTTTGGCATGGTTTCAGTGGTGGGAAACGTGGAGCCCATCGCAATCTTGGGAAAGCTTCACACAAGCTTTGATTCAGAGATTTCAAGGTATGAATGTGGCTAATCCATTCCAAATTCTGTTATCTTTGAAACAAGAAGATACGGTGAAGAATTATATTGGACAATTTGAAAAAAATGTGGGAGCTGGAAGGGGGCTGGATGAGATGTTCTTGAAGGAGATATTTTTGAAAGGGTTAAAAGAGGAAGTGGGATCTGAGGTAAGGGTGCATGAACCTCGAACCTTGATGGATGCCATGGTGAAAGCAAGGCAGATTGAAGAGAAGAACAGGGTCTTGGGAAATTTACCCAGACCTGGAAGGTGGAATCAACCCATATCAAGAACTGGTTCTGTGAGTTTAAGAAGCAGTAATGGCTGGCAGCAGGATACTAGCAAGGTGGTGGAACCTTTAGGCTTAACTAAACCAGGAGGTGAACAGTGGAATAAAAAGAAAACTTTTCAGAGGCTAACTCCATTGGAGGTGAATGAAAAAATGAAAAAAAGGGAATGTTTTACATGTAGTGAGAAATATCATCTCACTCATGTATGTAAGAACAAGCAATTGAGGGTAATGATTTTAGAGGAAGAGGAAGAGGAAGAAGGGAGTGAAAACAAGGAGCAAGAAGAGATGGAAGAAGAGGAAGGGGAAGAGTTGCACCAGCTATCTTTGCATAGTATTGAAGGGTTCACTATTAAGAAATCTCTCAAGCTGTGGGGAGGGATAAAGAAGAGGAAGGTGGTGGTTTTGATTGATTGTGGAGCCACTCACAACTTCATCTCTCTGAAATTGGTGAAAGAATTGGGATTGGAAGTGTGTCCTACACAGCCTTATTCTGTGGAAGTAGGTGATGGGCATAAGGTGAAATGTAATGGCATGTGTAAGAGTCTAGAAATGAAGTTACAAGGGCTGTCAGTGGTTCAAACCTATTACTTGTTTGAACTAGGTGGAGCTGATGTGGTTTTGGGGGTTGATTGGTTGGCTAGTTTGGGAGAAGTGAAAGCAAACTTTGACAAACTGACTTTAACAGTTAAGGTTCAGGATAACAAGTTTGTTTTGAAGGCTGAGCTTGAGTTAATCAAGGCTGCAATTAGTCTGAAACTGCTTCAGGGAGGTATGGAAGAGGATGATCAGAGATATTAGGTGGATATTAAAGTAGTGGAACAAGAAAAAAAGGGGAAAGCAGTACCTGCAGACATGGAGCAGGTTTTGGGGCTTTTTGAAGAGGTTTTCCAAGAACATAAGGGGTTGTCACCTCATAGAGAGAAGGATCATGCTATAAATCTGCAGCCTGGTAATAAAATTCCTAACATTAGACCTTATAAATATTCACATGATCAGAAAGATGAGATAAAAAGATTGGTGAGAGAGATGCTGATAGCTGGAATTATTAGGGCCAGCACTAGCCCTTTTGCTAGCCCAGTAATTTTGGTTAAGAAAAAAGATGGAAGTTGGAGATTTTGTGTGGATTATAGGTTGTTGAACAAAATTACAGTGCCTGATAGATTTCCTATTCCAATAATTGAGGAACTGCTAGATGAAATTGGAGGGGCAAGGTGGTTTTCTAAGATGGATTTAAGGGCTAGGTACCACCAAATTAGAATGAAGGATGAGGATGTTCATAAAACTGTTTTTAGAACTCATGAGGGCCATTATGAGTTCTTAGTCATGCCATTTGGATTAAATGCTCCATCAACTTTCCAAGCTTTAATGAATGAAGTGCTCAGACCATTTTTTAGGCAGTTTGTGCTTGTTTTCTTTGATGACATTTTGGTGTACAACAAGGACAGGGAGGGACATCAAATGCATCTCAAAGCAGTTTTACAACCATTGCAACAACAGGATCTGCATGTAAATAAAAAGAAGTGTACTTTAAGGCAAGAATCATTAGAGTATTTGGGTCATGTGATTTCAGGAAGGGGAGTGGAGGCAGATCCTAATAAATTAGAAGCCATGAGTAAATGGCCCTTACCTAGAGATACTAAAAGTCTGAGAGGATTTCTATGTTTAACAGGCTATTACAGAAGATTTGTGAAGGATTATGGGAAGTGGGCTCAGCCACTGAATGCCTTGTTGAAGAAAGATGCTTTTCAATGGACTAGTGAAGCTGCAAAGTCATTTGAAAAGCTAAAGGAGGTGATGAGTGAATTGCCTGTGTTGGTGGTACCTGATTTTTCAAAACCTTTTATGCTGGAAATTGATGCTTCAGGATCAGGTTTGGGGGCTGTGTTGTTGCAAGGAGGCAGACCCTTGGCTTTTTGGAGCAAGGCATTGTCTGAAAGAGGGCAACTAAAATCTGTATATGAGAGGGAATTAATGGCAATGGTGTTGGCTGTGAAGAAGTGGAAGCATTATTTGATGGGAGGGAAGTTCATTATTAGAACTGATCAACAAAGTTTGAAGTTCCTCAATGAACAAAAGTTGTTGACTGAAGAACAATTCAAATGGACTGCTAAGTTGATTGGATATAATTTTGAAATACAGTATAAGCCAGGGAAAGAAAATGTGGTTGCTGATGCTTTATCAAGGCAATTTCATTTTTCTGCAATTTCTTTTATTCAAGAAGAACAGTGGGGTGATTGGGAAGAAGAGCTGAAAGCAGACCAGAAGTTGTATGAAATTTATCAAGGACTGGTGACTAAAACAGCTGTGAAACAGGGATATGCAATTAAAGGAGGGAAGCTTTATTATAAAAATAGATCGGTGCTGCCACAAAATTCTACCAGAATTCCTTTGTTATTAAAGGAATTACATGGTTCTCCTATAGGAGGGCATTATGGATTTTTTAGGTCCTATAGAAGGATAGCTAATGTGGTTTTCTGGCAGAGGATGAAGAAAGCCATTAAGCAGTATGTGGCTGAGTGTGAAATCTGCCAGAAAAATAAGGCCAGTACCCTGTCTCCAGCTGGATTATTGCTGCCATTACCTGTTCCTAATAAAGTATGGTCGGATATCTCAATGGACTTTATTGGAGGATTGCCAAAAGCACAAGGCAAGGACACTATCTTGGTGGTAGTAGACAGGTTGACTAAATATGCACATTTTTTAGCCTTATGTCACCCTTATACAGCTAAAGAAGTAGCTGATAAATTCATTCAAGAGATAGTGAAATTGCATGGATTCCCTAGCTCTATAATTTCTGATAGGGATAGGCTATTCATGAGTACATTTTGGAAAGAGTTATTCAAGAAGGCAGGCACTAAGCTGAAGATGAGTTCTGCCTATCATCCACAAGCAGATGGGCAGACAGAGGTTGTAAATAGGTGTTTGGAAGCCTATTTGAGATGCATGACAGGAACTAGGCCTAAACAGTGGCCTGCTCAGTTGGCTTGGGCTGAGTTTTGGTTCAATACCAATTATAACATCTCTGCCAAGATATCTCCTTTTCATGCACTATATGGACAACAACCTCATTTATTGATGAAAGGCAATGATATTCCCTCTAAACTGGAGGAGGTTAATCAGCTATGTTAGGATAGGGATGTTTTATTACATGATCTGAGAGCTAATTTGCTGAAATCTCAGGATCACATGAGAAAACATGCAAATAAACACAGGAGGGAATTGTGTTTTGAGGTGGGGGATTGGGTTTTCTTGAAGACACAGCCCTATAAGATGAAGTCTTTAGCTAGAAAACTCAATGAAAAATTAGGTCCTGGATATTATGGGCCTTATAAAGTCATTCAGAAAATTGGTGAGGTGGCTTATAAACTGGAATTGCCTATAGATAGCAAGGTTCACCCAGTTTTTCATGTTTCCTTACTTAAGAAATCAGTAAAAGCAACTAGCTCTCCTCAACCACTACCAGTAATGTTGGATGAGCAATGGGAGCTGCAAATGAAACCAAAAAGAGTTCTGAAACACAGAACTAATTCAGAGGGACAGCAGGAAGTATTGATTAAGTGGCAAGGTTTGCCCCACCATAAGAACAGCTGGGAGCTGCTGGAGGAGTTAAAAGTTGTATTTTCTGAAGAGGACCTTGGGGACAAGGTCCAGCTTGAAGGGGAGGGTATTGATAGGGGTACAAGATGGGGGGAAACATATCATAGGGGGTTTAGATAGTAGTTTCGGCAGTTTAGACAGTTAGTATAACTAACTGAGGATATGAATGTATAAAGGGAAATGAGGTAGTTAAGAATGGGTATGGTGAATTGTGGGAGGTAGTGACCCTCGAAGATTACTGTGTACACAGTAGTAATCTCCAGCATTCAATAAAAATCTATTTTCATTCTAATCTGAATCAGTTCCTAACAGTCTCACAGGTGTTGTAGCGGTATAAGGTATTAGTGAATCTCATTGGTGGCAATGGCTAGTAGGTCGGGATAATCATGATTAAGCTCTAAGGGTCATCATTGGATACTAGTATTGAAAGTGACTTTCGCTCAAGGGGAGACTACCATGTAAAAAAAGGCTTACATTTGAGGGAAAAATTGTTGAAATACAAGTGAGGTGAAGTCTTACATTTTATATGAATGAAAAGGTTGAGTACCATATAAGTGAAGGAAAAACTCACAAACCCAAACCTTAAAGTTTTTGGTTAAAGTATGATATCAAATTCACTTACTTTATTGTTTATGTCATATTGGTGAAAATCTTTCCGATATTTATCTCTCTCGTTTTTCCGATAAGAATCTATTCAATAATTCTTATTATATAAAAATTTAATCACATATCTAACTATCAATTTTATTAAAATAATTTAAATTATTTTGACGAACTTTATTAAAAAAGTTAATGGAAACATATTTCTTTTTTTATTGGAGCTTATTTTCATAATTTGTAACAAGTTACTTGTGACTTTTTTCAAATGTCCAACTTAGTGTATCACACTACAATATGAGAACATAATTAGCGATTTTATATTATAATACAAATTATTTTATAAGTGCCCGTCTAGCTCAGTTGGTAGAGCGCAAGGCTCTTAACCTTGTGGTCGTGGGTTCGAACCCCACGGTGGGCGTTTTATTTTAATTCTTTTAAACTAATTCTAGTGTTATGAGATTCTACCGAGCGAGCTCTTAGGCCCACTGTATATTGGGTCAGGTTCAATTCGTAATTACAGCCCAAAACCATGATGGACGTGAAATGTAATTTTTTCTGTGACCAAAACCAAAATAGTGGCGATTTTCTTCCCCATTAGTGGTCAATATTTTCCGTTGCACCTATTGACTTCAGCACAGATAAAAGAGTTTTTTTTTTCCTCTCAAAAAGTAAAAACGTCAAAGCTGAGAAACATTAATAGAAATATGGTGTACATGTCTCAGTGTTGTTTATTTTCTTCTCTCTTATCCTTACTCCTTAGTACTCATTAGTATTACCATTAAGTGAACATTTCTTACATGGGAGTTGGAATTGAGGATGGTGAACTTATTAATCATCCCATGTAGCTTCTAGCTTATGCAGGTAATTCCTCTAATGGTAGCAGAAAATCTCCCAGAATGTCACCGATTATTGAAGCCGACAATCACGTGGTCTTTGTGGCCAGCTGTTTATAATCTAAACAAGTTTCATGTTTCAAAATTTTCAGGATATGTTGGCCCATTCTTGCTTTTTTTTTCCCACCACTTTTTATAAAGTCAGTGAAATTGCAAATGTGCTTTCTCATTGTTCCAGACATTCTGTGTACATTGTATCATTTACAAATATAAACTTCCCACTACTTTCCATACACGTGGGTAAGAATCACAGCGTTATCATAGGATCCGACCTGAATCCATGACCAAATAAGGAGAGAATATTAAGTTATTTAGGATTATCATTGTTTTTTTATCAATAAATATTAATTTTTTGATTTTATTAGAATATCAATTGAAAAATTTGAATCCGCAATTTTTTTTTCTTTATTTTTCTTTTCCTAAACACTTGATCAACTTTACATCTCCACGTTTATCATTATTTTCATTAATCTTTTCAAATTTAAGATACGTGATTATATATATAATATAGGCTTTCTACCCATCACTAGAACACGGCTGAAATAAAAGTTGTTTCTTTTTGCCTTTAGTTACCATTTGTGTAGTAGTGAAATGCTTGCATTTCGTGTTTTTTTTTTCCTTCCTATTTTGTTCTTCGTATTGGAATATTGAAGAGTCTCGATGGATGTTGAGGATCGATTATTGAAAATTCAATCGTGATACAAATTCAGGAGGATAAACAAAATTTATTAACAATTTTGATAATTTCTTCTTGCATTGTGAATTACAAGTATGTGATGCAAATTTGATAACGAGGATATTCTAATTCGCATGTGTATGTAAAAACTAAAAACTGACTGAATAGGGCAAGTATGGTTGAAGCTAGATAATATGATTGGTGATGCAGTTGTATTTCTAAGACCCGTGACTACATTTTGGATGGACTTGTGCGGGTTTATGATAGCTAATCTGTTTTTAGAACTAACCTGTTACGGTACGATAAATAAATGGGAGGACTTGTGCGTGTCACATTATTGTTGATAAAGGTTATCAAAGAGTGTGAGCTTCTTGCACTGGTTAAATATTTTCCACTTTCTACAAGTGACTTAATTAATTTTGGTTTAAAATTGTTGATAACTCACAATGACATCTTCAGGAACATCTATTTTCCCACTCAATGAAAAACCGAAAGTGAAGATTGCATCTTTCTTGTTCACAGTCAGATGCAGAAGCTGATGCTGCATGAATATTGGATATTTCTATTTGCTAGACAGTAAAACTTAAGTTTACTTTTTAATTTGTATAATAGGTTTAAGAACAATTTTTTTATATATATATTTATAATTACCAAAACTTCAAACCTCTTAGAATTTTGTTTCGGGCTGCATTACATTTCTTAAAACATTTGCTCAACACTTTATTGTTTTTGGTACACTTGATAGTTTTTTCGGTACGTGCTTAACACTTTTATTTGGAGGAAAAGTGAAATATGAAAGAAATAAATAAAAGAAAAAATGAGATGAAAATGAAAAGAAAATAGAATGGTTTATATATATAAAAATAAATAAAAAGTCAAGAAAAAAAATCTTTCAGAACTTTTCACTATTAAAAATGATGTCATATTTATTAAAAAAATAAATTCTCATTATTAGAAGTTTTCACTAGCAACTCCAATTTCTCAAGACGGCATCAACTTGGTTTATTTTGTTACTAACTAATTAAAAGAACTTCATTATTCTATATAAAAAAAATCCGATAATAAAATGAATTAATACCGAAACTGACCTCAAAATTAAGTAATAATTCACTAAATAGGAGAAAGAAAAATATTCCACTTTTGTAAATTGTAGTACTATATATTTTTTAGATTCTTGTTCATATGTTGAGATGGAAAGAATTACCATATTCTTCTAGTTCCAGTGGAAGAAAATAAAAGCTAGCTAGGAAAAGGGCTTATATAGCAGAAAGTAATGAACATAAATTTCCTATAGTAAACATAAGAAAATGACACGCTTAAAGAATAGAGCGCACATGCCATTGCTGAAATGATCACACACAAGAGAGTCTATGTTTAATTAATTAAGGCCCAATTGTAGTTTGTTCAGTGTATAGGGAAGACAAAACCCAGTAGGCATTGTTTAGCAATCCCATCCCAAAATTTTCTGTTTTGTTTGTATTACAGATCACATCACATGCCTTTTATTTTATTTTCTGAGCATTGTGTCACCAGAACAGCACAAAGAAGTGTAGAACTTCACCAAATTCGGGGCTTGATTAATAAACATTTAAAGTTCTATTCAAAATTGACCAATGCGTGCCAGAGGGGTCTGTTTCATCTTTTTACGTATTCAAAAATTGCTTTCATTGGGAAGGTGGATCATGGATGCCAATTTTTTCATCCGGTTATTGACTCCTTCAACATTGACTATTTGCACCTTCTGATTCGGCAATAGTTTTGTGGTCTGTACCTTTGTGTAACTCTTTCATATATTACCAGCATGTATGTTTATAATTTATTTAGGTTAAATGTTATCTTTTATCCATTATGTTTTAGTATTATTTTATTTTTATACATTAAATTTTAAAGGTTTTGATTTTGATCCTTTACATTTTAAAAGTTTCATTTTAATATTTTATGTTTTCAAAAAGTTTTATTTTGATATTTTTCTGATTTTTGTTAGCAAATTTTAATGTGTTGTTAACTTTTAATTTTGAAATAATTAATTTAAAATAATGACGGTTAAAATTCGTCATTATTAGAATGCATTCAATCACCTACTTTTTTTAATCTCAATCATCTTCTTTTGCAAATTTCATAACCACTATAACATAAATAATGCAACCATCGATTCACTCATTTCTACATCCCCTACTACATTACAATCATCATCAACAAACAAATTAGATCTACAACCTCTATCCACAAAACAATACCATCGCGTCATCCTATAGCCACACAACAACCCAACACCAACATAAGTCATAAATGTTGGTTTCCAACGGTAAAGAGAAACTTCAATATGATGTCGTGATAGTAATTTTAGATCTTGCGTCGATTTGCTAACGTTTGCTAACAAAAATCAGAAGGAAAAAACAAAATGAAATTTTCAAAAACATAAAAGACCAAAATGAAACTTTAAAAACTTAATATATCAAAATAAAACTTTTGAAAACATATGATAAAAATGAAACTTTTAAAACTTAATGTACCAAAAAGTAAAAAAACACTAAAATATAATGGATAAAAATTACATTTAATCATTTATTTACTATTAAAACTTAACCACTTCTTAGATAATTTGTGCAGCAAAACTAAAGATATGCTTGGTAGAGTGAAATAAAATACAATAAAAGTGAATTCAGATAAAAAAAATTGAATTAAAATATAATGTAAAAGTATGAGTCTCATCTCATATAATGATAATTTAACTCATTTTCAATTTCCATTAACTACAAACCAATTCTAGTATTTTTCTTCTGGCGGGTTAGAGATGGTAATTACTAATGAGTTTTCTGTTTATTCTTTCCTATTATTGTCACAAAAAAGGTACGATGACGATGCTTAATCTACTAAAAAACAGTAATACAGTTTAATCTCATTAATTTAATATTGGTAAATTGCTGTCACACTATTTCAACTTATGTACTGCATGTTTGTTGAAGCGTTCTCGATCACGTCAAAACAGACTCCAGCAACTATTGAGTGCTTTTGTAATGAGCATCAAGCTGCATGGTGAGGATGAAAAGCCAAACATGCTATCAGTATTACACAGGATTTCCTTTTGACATAATGCTCACATCAGCTCAGCAACTTAAGTTTAAGCCAATTCCATAAGCACATATCGTGGGGTTGAATTATATAATTGAAATAAGACTATAATATCTATTGGGTAAGTAAATTTTCATGTTATTAAATTAAATAAATATATGAATAAAGGTTTTGAATTTTTTTATTTGTTATTTACACTTTTAAAAACTAGTGAGTAAGTTAACTACTTTAAGTTGCTGCTTGGTATATTTATAAGAATAGAAACTACCTTTTTTTAATCTATGAATGTGGATTTTTTTATTAATTTTAAATTCTAACCTAATTGTTTCATACCTCGGTCTAGGTTTTAAATGATTCATTAGACCAATCCACTAATCATGTAAGTCTAATAATTATCAGTAGATAATTCTCTTATTTTAAGCATAATTAATAAATAATCTTCTTATTTCTAAGATAAAAATAATTCATTTACCATCCAATAGTAAATCAAAGAGATTTCAGATATCTCATACAACCTATATAAGATATGTTATCTCTCTATCCCACATATTTCTACTCTCTTATTAATTTGACTGTTAGAGTCATTGCAAGTAACACCACACCAACAACACTATCTAGAAGTTAATTTTCATGGAAGAACCATTGCACAAAAACAAGTAATTTAATTTGACAAACAAAAGTTTGAAATAATATTAGTTTTTGAAAACTATGTTAGACTGTGTTTAATCTTAAATCAAACTTTCTAAGTTGATCCTTTGTGTTTAAAATAAAACATTCATATCTAAGTTGGATATTCTACCTCCACGTAATTTATAAGATGCCCTGTTAAACTATGGTCTTATTAATATCTTGTATTTCAATAGTTATAAAGTCTCATATCGTTTAGGAGTCGAGGTCAATAATCATTTATAAATATTCTCTCTTCTCAACCCACTAAAATGCTTTTTGTAAGGATAAAACCATGACATTGAGCCAAACACATAAATAAACAATACCGTGAATTTGAGTTCGAAATTTTGAACATAATATGTCATATTAACATATATAAAATTATTTCAATATGTTTAAATAGGTAATCTATAATGATAGCTAGTTTTTAAAAAAATAATAAGTAAATAATTATCTTTCTATAATTGCATAAATATTAAAACCATGATAGTATATAATAGATTGTTATCAAAATTTTCAACCCATACCATCACAAAACAGAAGGAACATTTTAGGGGTCAGGGTGGGGAGTTAAGAACAAATTCTATTAAAAAAAATAATCTATAAAAAATTGAATTCATCCACATGTGTTGTATCATTGTTGTCCTAAATTCAATAGGGAAAAATCATTGTTGTCCTAAGAGGTTCTAACACATTTTTATTAATTGTCTCTTTAATGTTTTTCACAAATTATTCAATATATCTGAGCCGCAAATATTTTATATCATTATTCAAATATTGCTCTGACATTATACCAAATCAAGTATTGCATTGGGAAATCATTCAACTTAATATATAAAATGAAAATCAAAACGTAAAAGTCACTCAAGTTGTCTTGTTGTACGATCTACAATGCATTACTTGTTTCATGTTGCACAACATCGAATAAACTATTTAGGAGTAACTAAGTCTTTTGTTCTTAATTTTTTTAAATTTAGTTTTCAGTTCTCGAATAAAAGTTTGAACAATTAAATTTTCTTGATTTTTTTTTCTATTTTTAGTTCTTGAATAAGACTTTGATTGATTAAAGTTATTAAAATTTTAAAAAATTAATTTTTAACCCTTAATAAAAGATTAAATCTTATTATTTATATTTATTTAATATGTATATTGGTATGATTTAGGACTTCATCAGCACGGTCTAGTACTCTCTCGGCTGCAGCCTCAATCCCTTCAGCTTGACCTAAGATCCCTTTGGCATAACCTAGTACTCTCTTGGCCTGAACCTGAAACCCCTTTGGCATGACCTAAGTCCCTTTCGACATGGCCTAGTATCCTCTTCGCTTGAACTTGGAACTCGCATAGACCTCAGCACCCACCCTCTTGGCTACAAACTATAACCCTTTTTGCATAGCCTAGTGATACGCCGATAACATATGTAATTTTTAGGATAAAATAATTAAGAAATTAAATATAAAATATTAAATAAAGGTTTAAAATAGATATAAATTATTTTATTATTAATTTTATTATTAATTATTGTTATTTTAATGTCTAGGAGCAAGAAATAAAAGAATAGAAGCAAATAAAGAGCCAAGCAATTCTGGAAATTCAAAATCAGCTAAAAAATAAGATAAGAAGAAAAGATTTTAGGTTTTTGCAAACCTGACTATAAATAGAGAAGCAATAGGATGTTTTTACATAGAGAGAAAAAGAAAAAACACACAGAGGCAGAAACATAAAAAGGAGGCATTGAAAGAAATCAAGAAAATAGGAAGATCAAGAAGAAGGTAAGGATTGAGGGGTTTGATTACTCTTCCTCTTTGTATTCTTTCTCATCTTTTTTATCATCATTTATACACGCGCAAGGAGAATGAGGAGGAGAAGGAAGAAAAAAAGGGAGACATGTCATTCATTACTACAAAAAACCTTTCAACACGGTCCTGAAAAGCCATGTCAATATCACATCAACACCCTTTAAATGTGTTGATTTTTATTTTTAATGGTAAGGACAAAACATAGCCAAAAGTGATTGCAATGGGCTAAAGGGGACAATTTTTAAGTTGGGGACTCAAAGCTAAAGTTTGTGCAACTACAAAGATCAAATAATTAAATTTCCAAATAAAAATAAGCATACTAAACAAAGTTCAATAATCTTTTTATTTAGATTTAATTGTTTTAATTTTTTTCACATATCTTTTTATTTGGTTTTGATCTCTACAAAAAAATGCAACTTTCAAATTCCCAACATTTTGTTGGTGTTTCCTTTTAGTCCTTGGTATCAACTTCTATTGATTTGCTGCTAATGTGACTAATAGATTGAGACTTCACACGCTAAAATTAGTGAGGCTATTTATGAGTTTATGATTAAAATTCTAAGTTAAGCACCAAATCAATTCTTTGTCAAACCAGGTTCACACACAATTGATCTGCATTAAGTTTAAGGGGATGGCGTACAAGATGGTGCATCAAGTGAGTGATTGTGTGCACACATTAAAGCTAATATACAATCATCATGAAGACTCAATACATCAACAAATCTATTTGGAATTCCAAATCCTCTAGGATGTGGATAATCTAAATGTGTTGAAGAGCCACAAGATGTATGATCAAAACAACTAAATCCATGTTCTTCTCAACTTCTTTAACACTATCTGGAAGGGAAAGATAATCTACACAAGAAACAACTGACAAATCTCTCTTGTCATATTCTTCAAGGGTTGACATACCTCGATCCGCATCACATCATGCACAAGAAAATTAAGTTGTCAAATTTGGTAATAAACTAGTTGAAGAAGGTAAAGATCCCGGGTGGATTGGATTTTAAAGAAAATGATGGATCCACGCACTTAATCAATCAAGATGATTGTGTACCATTAGTTCGAAGATGATCTTCATTGACAATAATGATGAACAATAGGATGCATATGCAGGGGAACATATGAAGCTTGGGGTTAGCTTCCTAGAGTTCTACATCTTAGATGAGGGTAGAGGTCCAAAGAATATTCTCCTTTGTCACCCAATTTGGCAAAGAACTAGTTTGTGAATTTCTTTTACTTTGAGTTTGATTGTGTCGAATGAAAAATAATAAAAGAGAATTCAGAAGAAATATTTGAATTAAAATAATGTGTGGAAATGTGAGACCTATACCAATTTTTAAAAGTTTCCTTCAATTTCCTTTCATTTCTCTCCATCCAAATCCAAACGAGGACTATATTTTAAACCTAAACATATACATGTTCTCACTAATCTTACATGACATAACTAAAGTGTTACTTTTTTAAGTGACATCAACCACAAATTAGATTAAGTTGATGGTAATAACTAAAAAAGAGTCATAAAAATGTTAGGAATTTAAAAGTTACAAAAAATTTAAAAATACTAAAACCAAATAGAGCTATATTTGTTAAACTTAAAATATTTTTAAGACTTTTAGTCATTTAAAAAATATAATAGTTAAGTTAAAATCCTTTGAAATAAAAGTGCATGATTAATATACAATTTATTATTATTATTAATCAATCATAAACTATTAATTTATTATTATATCTCTTACATGTTTTATATTAATTAATTTTTTCTTTACATTATTCAAAAAATACAGTTCAATGAATTCTTGAGAATGGAGTGTAAAAAATGTTTTTGACAAATGTTAATTAGTATCTAAAATACTATTTAAGAAATTAAAAATAATGTTTTTTTATAAAATGTATCAGTAATATATTTTTATTGTAATTTTTAGTGTGCTCTTGGCATGAATTTTAACAAAAAAAATTCATTTACTACTATTTTAAGATATTATTAATGAGACTCGATATTTTTATTATTACCAAAACTTTTTATAAAAGGAGCATTGATTAAGAAACTCATTAAAAGTTATAATAAAACATAATATTCATGTTTTTAATTAAAATGTTTCACATTTAATTCTTTAGCCCACATTAGAGCATGATTAACACTTGCCTAAAAACATCAATTAATTAATACTCACCTAAAAGAATTCAGCCCACAAACAAAAAAAAAATGATTAAAAACAAGATAGAGAGGATAATTTTATGGTTAAAAACAGCATTATTAAAAAATAACCCGAAAAAAAATTATAGAAAGGAAAAAAGAAAGCGACAAGGACAAAGGAAGACCCACACGAAGACCCGAAAAACAAAAGAGAAAATAAACAAAACTAAAGGGGAAAACGAGGAAAGAAAAGTCTCCAACAGCGCGTGTGGCTCACTCCCCAATCATGAGCTACGTGGAAGTCGCGTTCCCAGAAAGCTGTTATCCACGCGCAGACTCAGGCGCGTGAAAAAGCGTCGCCCTTTTTCTCTGTCATTGATCTGAGAGTGGAGTAGTAGCCGTACGTGTATCTGCTCCACTCTCATTCGCTTTGCTATTTCGGTCTCATTCACTCACTCTCTTCACCCACTCACTCAAAAACCTCTCCTTTTTTCTTTCATCATTGTAACAACAAACAAACCTCTTCTATGGACTCTCGCCGGAACTTCAAATTCCGGCCACTCTCCGGCTAAATGCTCCCTTCCTCGGAGCCCGACGACGACGACGATGACGTGAAGTCGTGATCGTGAATCGTGATCGCCCCTTTTTTGTTACACTCATTTGTTCACTGTCACTCGCAATGGCGGCGACGAACGCCGGCGTTGAGGCGGCGGACTCGGCCTCCGCCGACGAGGCGGCGGCGAAGACGGCGCATAAGCGCTACGAGGGGCTTCTGATGGTTCGAAACAAAGCGATAAAGGGAAAAGGCGCATGGTACTGGACACACTTAGAACCCTTGCTGGTTCACAACACCGAAACGGGGCTCCCCAAAGCAGTGAAACTCCGTTGCACCCTCTGCGACGCCGTTTTCTCCGCCTCCAACCCTTCCCGCACCGCCTCCGAGCACCTCAAGCGCGGCACCTGCCCCAATTTCAACTCCGCCGCCAAACCCATTTCCTCTGTTTCCCCTGTTCTCCTTCCTTCTTCCACTTCTCCTCCTCCTTCAGCTTCTCCCTTCAACCACCGCAAGAGAACCACCACTTCCCCTTCTGCTTCGGGTTCAGGCTCGGGTTCTCTCTACCACGCACCCTCTCGGTTCGGGTCAGGTTTGATTCCTCAGCAGCAGCATTTGATGCTATCTGGTGGGAAAGAGGATTTGGGAGCTTTAGCTATGTTGGAGGACAGTGTGAAGAAGCTCAAGAGTCCCAAAACTTCTCCTGGGCCCGCTTTGAATAAGGCCCAAATCGACAGCGCGATTGAGTTTCTCGGCGATTGGGTCTACGAGTCTTGCGGCGCCGTCTCTTTCTCGAGCTTGGAGCATCCAAAGTTCCGAGCTTTTCTCGCGCAGGTTGGTTTGCCGGCGGTTTCCCCGAGGGAGTTCACCGGTACGAGGTTGGATGCGAGGTTCGAGGAGGCTAAGGTTGAGTCGGAGGCGAGGATTAGGGACGCGATGTTCTTTCAGATTGCGTCTGATGGGTGGAAGTGGAAGAGGGAGAGGGAGAGTTATTATGAGGATGATTCTAATTCTAAATCGGGGTTGGTGAATTTGAGCGTGAATCTACCGAATGGGACCAGTTTGTACAGAAGGGCGTTGTTTGTTACTGCTTCTGCGCCTTCAAAGTATGCGGAGGAGGTTATGTGGGAGACAATCACTGGCATTTGTGGGAATCTCGTGCAACAGTGTGTTGGGATAGTTGCGGACAGGTTTAAGGCCAAGGCCTTGAAAAATCTCGAGAATCAGAATCATTGGATGGTTAATCTCACTTGTCAGTATCAGGGCTTCAACACTTTGATCAAGGACTTCGCCAAGGAGCTCCCTTTGTTCAGGACCGTCGTTCAGAATTGTCTCAAGCTCGCCAATTTGTTCAATTATACTTCTCAGGTGAGGAACAGTTTTCACAAGTACCAGCTGCAGGAGTATGGCCACACCTGGCTGCTCCGGGTGCCTGCTCACGAGTTCGAGTTTGGGCCGGTGTGTGCTATGATGGAGGACACGCTGAGCTCCATCCGCGCCTTGCAGCTGGTGCTCATGGATGAGCCTTTCAAGATGGTGGCCATTGAGGACCAGGGCGCGAGGGAGGTCGGGGACATGATTCGGGATGTGGGGTTTTGGAATGACTTGGAGGCTGTCCATGGTTTGGTTAAATTGGTGAAGGATATGGCTCAGGAGATTGAGGCAGAGAGGCCTCTTGTTGGGCAATGCCTTCCCCTTTGGGATGAGTTGAGGGCAAAAGTTAAGGATTGGTGCTCTAAGTTCCACATTGCAGAAGGGGTTGTGGAGAAGCTTGTTGAGAGAAGGTTCAAGAAGAATTACCACCCTGCTTGGGCTGCTGCTTACATTCTTGACCCGCTTTACTTAGTGAGGGACACTAGTGGGAAGTACCTTCCGCCGTTTAAGTACTTGACACCGGAACAGGAGAAGGATGTCGATAGGCTCATAACTAGACTCGTTGCAAGAGATGAAGCGCATATCGCTCTGATGGAACTCATGAAGTGGAGGACGGAAGGGCTTGACCCGGTTTACGCGCAAGCTGTTCAGATAAAGGAGAGGGATCCGATCACTGGGAAGATGAGGATTGTCAATCCACAGAGCAGTAGGCTTGTGTGGGAAACTTATTTGACTGAATTCAAGTCCTTGGGGAAAGTTGCAGTGAGGTTAATATTCCTTCATGCAACCTCGTGTGGCTTCAAATGCAATTGGTCATTGTGGAGATGGGTTTGTGCACAAGGCCACCATTCCAGAATTGCACTCAACAAGGTGCAGAAGTTGATATTTATTGCAGCTCATTCCAAACTTGAGAGAAGGGATTTTTCCAGTGATCAAGATAAGGATGCAGAGCTGTTTACCTTGGCAAATGGTGAGGACGATGTGTTAAACGACGTTCTTGTTGATACATCCTCCGTGTAACATTTTTTTTCTCTCTCTTTTGCCCTCTCTTTTTTTTTATTATTTTTGGGTTAATTAATCAGTTAGGAATTTTAATTTTTTAGGATTTATTGAATTCTTTCCATTACCCTCTTCTTTTTCATGTCTTCTTCTTCCATCCTCCTTCTTTTTTCACTCCCTTTGCATTTTGAACACTCACTGGAAGGACTTTGAGCAATTCTCCATCTTTTACCCTGGCACGATCGTTAAGTTGTTAAACACGGGAAAGCGGGAAAGATTATAACGCCAGAACTGGAAGGATGTTGTAGAAATTTTATTCCTCTTGTAGTTTGAGATAAATAAGATTTGTAAAGGGGAAGTTTTTATCGATTCTCCTTTGATTTTAAGACCGTTTCCCCACTCAAACTTTGTCACCATTTTTGTAAATTCAGAAGCAAGCATGCATGCATGCATTTTCAAGGGGACTTAATTGTGAAAACAGTGTTCTTTTGTTTTGCATCTTTCAGCTAAAAGCTGCAATAGATGCCCTATGAATGCATGTTTAGTTTTATAGTTTGTGTAGCCTTTGGCATTAGAAATTGTCTTAATGGAATGTGTAGTTTATTTATTTTTCAAACTCATGTTTATATAGAATCTTCAAAGGTACAACACCATTGCATTTGTAAAATCTGGAAAGCTGCTTCGCTTTCAATCACTCCTAGATTGAAGGCTGTCCATTCCAAAGGCAATGAGCTTTCTGTCCCAAAGTCAAAGTTGAGTATGAATCATCCTAATCTCGCCTTGAACTCATATAAGCCATGTGGTGTAACTTTATTGCCACTTAATCAGCCACCATGTTGATTCCTTAATCATCTTGGTATCCAGATTCTTTTGTCAGCAGAATATAAAGAAGCTAGGTACTTTGATCCTTCTTCGTTTGTTATCTAAAGCTGTTGTCAGGTCACAAATTAACTTCACTTTCCGCTGGCAAAAAAGTCTCCTCATCAACCTCCGTTTACAGAGAGTCACAAACAAGGATACTAAACATCTTTATGGTTTTAGCTATAAAAAAAATTCCAAAATTTTGTTGTTTCCTCTTGTGAATTTGGTGAGCTCAAATTCATATTTCCATTCAAGAAAGGAGCATCTATAATTGAGTTCTTAAGTAGCAAAACATAGAGGTTTTTGTTATATCTATAAAGCATGTTACAGCATGTTACGTACTTCATGACATGCTTCAGAGATATAACCTAGGAGCACCATAACTATATACACGAGAAAAAAACGTTGTAGTTGTCGAGGGTATTCCTGTTTAGATGTTAAAAACACTGGAGAGCAAGGCATGGAAATGTTGGTTGGTGGTAGAATTTATTGGACCATTTACCAAGAGGAGTTAACCAAAAGTATCCGATAATGGAATTGACTTGAAATCTTTTTGGCACTAAGGAGTCCTTACCAGTCAAGCGTCAAACACATGATTCTCAAACTCGAGAGAGAGAAAAAAAAGGGTTTGGTTCCTAAGTGGCAGGTCTACCTAAATCTATCCAATCTTTGCTCCTCTGG
This sequence comes from Glycine tomentella, assembly GCA_007407185.1. Classification (NCBI taxonomy): domain Eukaryota; kingdom Viridiplantae; phylum Streptophyta; class Magnoliopsida; order Fabales; family Fabaceae; genus Glycine; species Glycine tomentella. The sequence continues at coordinate 4,083,093 of PYAF01001709.1, read as the reverse complement.
TCTCAACTGTGAACCCACCATGAAACGACCAAAAAATTATTACGTGTTCATGAAGCAGCAACTAACGCATGCTTTTTTAAAAAGTTTTACACCATTGATTCTAGACTCATCCACGTAGATTTTACACACTCAACTTAAAATTAACGGTGAAAGATCTTGAAAACATTTGCCAATTGCTGTTCCAAGAGTAATATTTTTATAATCTTAGAATTTCTCTCACAAAGTGGAAGTATTTTTCCAAGCATTGTTTGTTAAAACATTAGATATCAAAGTTTTCTTGAGTCAAATCATTAATCTTTGTGGTTTGGCTAACTTCTCTTTAAACATTCCAAAGGTTGTGAGGTTCATGCAGAGCCATTAGATGATGCACCCCATGACCATGATTTTGTGAGAAAGGTTCTCAGAAGACCTGCAAGGGAAGATTGTCGGCATGAAGCACCACAGAAGATGCCGAGGAGCATTCTTCAACAACCAAGTTTTACAAAGTTCCTTCTTTTTTGGTTTTCTCATCTCTTCTCTCTTTCAGACGCTTATTATCTCCACTTTACATGCGGTTGTGGGGTTGAAGGAAAATTTATTAAAATTGATTTGTCTGCTAAAGTCCCATTCCTTAAAGTCTTAAACTGCTTTCGGGAACTGTTGGTTGAAGGAGAGAAAAGGTGCTCCTAACAGTTTATTTGAAAGTAAAAGGGAAGGATTTATGTTGTTGTTATGGCATGTATCAAATTCAAACGACAGTATCACAGATGGATGCCCATATTCTTTTGAAATAACAACATAACATCATAGAATAGATAAGTCCAAGACACAGTTATATCTGAATCAAGTGGTGGAATCCAGCAGGATCAAGTGAAATACTACGTAAATTAGTTTTTCTCTCACTTACATTACAATTTACAAAGCACAAACAAAACTTTTATTCTATAAGAAACTTAAAGATTTGATTTAGTTTATTTCTCGTTTCTTCTTTCCCTCCCTTTAGGTTTGAAACGAGGCTAGACTAGATTCAATATTGCAACCAAAGTAGTTAAACAAGCTTTGTGCTCTTTTTTATTTTATTAATAAAAAATAAGTGATTTTTTTAAATAATTTAAAATAACCGTGCTAACAAGTTTTTTCAATGGGAACGAGCTCAAAACTCAATTCAATGTTTGGCGGAACCATCTTCACAAAATACTGAAAGAGTTCCATCTACATATTGGATTAGCTAACAAGTGTTTTGATTAGCTAACTTTCAGTAACAGCCAACAACATTTGACATCTGAATTCAAACCATTTATTTCTTCACAAATCAAGGGAGTTAAATACAATTTTTCAGGGGTTTTTTTCCTTCCTATTTACTGCATTTTTTTTTATAATTTAATTTTCTCAGCAGGTTCTTATAAGTGCCATAAAACAAGAATTAAAACATGAATTTTTGTAATAATTTCATGATGTGATTTTTATGTCTTCCTTTTCGGTAAAAAACAAAGGCTAATTGATAGTGCACTTATTATGCTCATATGTGGCAATGATGCTGCCATTGATAATGGCTGAGATGGACCCTCTTTTCTTTTTGAGAGAGTGGATTTAAGTTATCGATCATTTTCCCTCATGAGCAAAGCAGTTACTCATTATGGAAAAGCTGCCACTATTCTATTTCACTCCTATTTTTACAGAATAATTCTTAATAAATAGTATCATATATACTTCTACCCCCAAGAAAAAAATAAAACTTCACGTATTATATATAAAGAAATAAATGGAAACAGAAACCTGACACACCCTTATTCCATGAGACTATGATCTAGTGTCATTATAATCATAATATATATCCTCGGAACTGTTTGAAATACGAATCTCTCTTTTGGATGATGGTTTTCACATTCACACACCCACCACTGCAAACAGAAGTAAAAGGGTGAAAGGATTAACCTAAGTGGGGGAGTAGTCTTTAACTTTAGGCGAATATCGTAACAGTTCTATTATTTAAACTTCAAAAAATTAATGTTTTTGAATTATACATTAATGTGAAGTCACGGTGACCGCTGAAACTGTATTAAAGTTGTGACTTGATGATTTATTGATTATAAATTTGAATTCAAAAATAATTTTATTGTATATGTAAAAATATTCCTTCCCTTTAACTAGATATAGGGTGAAGTTTCTTAACAATAGAATATGTAATTTTTTTTATATGCATCAATGTGAAGTGTATATAGAAGGGATTGTTAACCACTCATTTCTACTAGATAATATCATTAACAACTTCTACTAAGATCTCATTTTACAATCACATTTTCATATAACTTGAATTCAAGATTTTATTTAGGAGATTTAAGTCTAGCTAATAACCATATGTAATATAAAAAATAATATAATATTTTATATTTTATATTGAAAATATAGTTCAAAATATAAAAATGATATTTTTGTTTATTGTAGATTTAAATATAATTTTGATC